>JAOCPS010600142.1:0-11061 GCA_025505425.1 Graphium colonna | reverse complement strand
AGTCAGGATTTTGAGGAGAAAGGGAATAAAGTAGGAATCGCTATCCGGCAACCCAAAAAGTCATGCATTCTTTATTTTATGCGCACTTTATAAAGGGCGGTGGTACTTCCCCAGGCATGCATGGCCCTAGAAGTGCAGCAAAAATGTTAAGCAGAATGTTTGTAGCAAAAACTGTTAAACTATAAGTAACATAAATGTTATACCGAATATATTAATTATACAAAAATAGAAATGAAAAAATTGTTTACAAAAATTATTTTCGTATTACACATATGATATAAAAGTTAAACTTTTCGTGATGTGGTCCCACTTAAAACGTATTTTCAAGTCAACCGTCACTGTTTTTATCGCTTATTACAAAATTCGAAATTTGAGATGGTTCGATAACATTCTATGGGTTTAGTTTATTAAAGAATTGGTACTTTTACTGCCACAAAAAATTTTAATGTATTTTGAAAAATAAAATTTCTCTTCTTTTTCTTCTTTTGTAATTATCGCTCCATCAAGAGTGACTTGATAATTCTGCCAATGTCAAGGTTAAGTAAAACACATGTTAATAGATAATTCATCGGTAATGTAGACCTTTTAACAGTAAATCGATTTTATTGCACATCCGGTTGATTATCTGAACGACACTAACGACTTAAGGACAGAACAATATTAGTAATTATCTGTACATATATATTTTAATGGAGTAACACATCAAGTTATTTAAGACAGTACAAACAGATCAGGAAACAAAGATACAATAAATATTTAGGAGGAATATTAGGAAAAATAATAAATATGGAAAATTCATAAAGGGGAAATGTCAGAGCCTTATATTATTTATGGTGGTAGTGTTTTGTAACACTTTGAGGGAGAAAAGTTCTAAAACTCGAAGGAGAAAAGGGATAGTGATGGGCCTAGCGAAATTACAGGGATTAAAGATCATAAAGATCATAAAGAGGGACTATTAAATTGGAACAAGAGAATAATAGAGAGTAATTTGGCAAAAAACACTGGGGAGCAAACAACCTAATCTAAGGCATATTATGGTAGATGTTGTGATCTTAAAGGATTTATACTTGAAGAACCATGGCCTTTGTGTTATATCAGGCTGAATGCTACAATAATATTATTCCCCTTTCAAAGTTCTTGCTTGTTGCCACAACTTATTCCAAAATTACATTAGGAGTGGCTAAGGAACAGAGGTCATGAGCAGAAACCATTGCATAACAGGTAAAGCCTTTATCTGTGTTCCTTGTTTTGCATAAAACTCTGCTGCTTCATTTCCGCTAATACCTACATGACTTGGAATCCAGGCTAGCACAACTTCAATATCACAAAGTCCTTTGAAGATTTTACAGAATTTCCTTGGTGTTCAAAGTTATAAATGAGTAATTTGTAAACCTTGTATGAAATGGGTGTTTCTTTAAAGCTTTTAGGGAACTATGAGAGTCAGTTAAAATTAGGGTCTTGTTGAAATAAATACGATTAGCATCGATATACTTAGTAGCTTCTAAGATGGCTGTCTGTTCACCAGCAAACACAGAGGATTCTGCGGTTCATTTGAAGCTAAGGACGACACTGTACTTTGGAATAAATACAGAGGCACCAATAGGGGATGTTTCTAGTTTTTCATCTGTTAATATCAAGGTCCAATCTAGCCGTTTACTCTCTATTATTAAATTTAAATAGTGTTGTGCTTCTATAGAATTTTGGATCAAGCCAAAGTCTAAAATTATTTTAGGTTCAAATATTAGGGCATCAACACTCGTGAGGAAGAGGGGAAGGATAGACTGTTAACAAACATTGGGGAGGATTTATTCTGCCAATATGGGGATAACTGATGGAGTGAGATAGGTGATGAAGGGTTTATAGTATAGGATGTTAAGGGTACTGAATAGCATTGTAAAATAATCTGTAAGCTAGAATCTCTGTCTGCGGAGGCTTAGAAGAGGGTCAGCACACTACTTGCAGGGCATTTATAGGAGAAGATTTCATTGCACCTGTGATTATTTGTAGGCATATAAATTTAATTTTATCAAACTTTTGCGCTAGTTTGCTGCATGATTCCAAGATTAAACTGCCATAGTCAAGGTAACTACGGATTGATGCATTATACAGGATTTTCTGAGCTAAAGGGTGGGAAGCCTAACGAACTCCTAACAAAGCTCTTAAAGTGTTGGAGTTTTTTTCACACTTATTGTAAACATATTGTAAATGTGGGACGCCAGTCATCTTAAAGTATATGATAATACCTAAAACTTTTATTGAATTTTCAACTAAAATAGGCTCATCAGCTACTCAAAGATTTATAGAAGGTATAATCCGTTTGTGGCTAAAAACAACAGCAGAGCCAGAGATCAGAAAGCCATATATTCAAATAGGGAAGAGCGGAATTTAGGAGTAAAGATCCTTTTGTTAGGGAAAAACAGAAGGTGTACAATGCTATTTTATCTGGATATTGCAAAGTTTTGCGTAAACAGTTGACACTTGTATCACGGTCAGCACTATATAGGTTATACAGGAGAAAACTTAAGACAGAGACTTGAGGAATACCTTTCCAAACGAGACGGGAAGGAGGGAGAAAATCCTGGGAACGGACAGAAGCAGAGCGGCAAATAAATAAATTAAAGACAATGTAAATCAGCCTCGCAGGGATATTCAGCATAAGCATCTTCTACCTGATTAGTGGAAGCTGAACGTTATCATAGGTAGAGGAGATATCAAGGAAAACCCCAATAACTTGTTCATTACGCGAGAGGGAGATAGTCTAATTTCAGATGTTAGTTGTTTTGTTATTTCAGAATATGCTGAGACTATCCATAGTACTCATGCCACGTATAAACCTATGCTGAGTGTTTGAGAGCAGGCCTCTGTTCTCAAGAATCTTTTAGGAAGAAGTTGTCCCAAAAAATGTAAGTACTACAGAAGTAGATGGCACCCAGGATACTTTATTGCCAATATGACCCTTGTGTTAACTCCGCGAGCCCTAATAACTTCACCACATTTGGAGGGAGTCTTTACATTTTCTACTAATTCTTCCAAAGTTCAATCAGTTGTTATGTTTTTAATAACTCCCATTCGGGTTATATGGAATTTTGGAACAATTGCATTAGAGTTATAAATTGCCAAGAAATCACTTTTAAGAAAATTGTTAGCTTCTAAATGGGATTTAAACACTGTGTCCTATTTCTCCTCAGAGCCTTTATTCCTTCTTCCACGATGCTTGATATTTTATTTTTGTGTATCAGTTGTGTGAACTTCAACAACCTAGTAAATAACCCAGAGGACAGATTGCGAACAGATCTCGTTACATGTATAATGAATGGTGAATTGTCACATTCAGTGTATCTGAGTTTCGAGTAGCTTTCATAACCCTTTTTGTGTAAACCGACTGATATAAAGCGAAGGGTGGAATATTTTTTTTATGGTCGGACAAATCAATGTCCTCTGCCAGACGTTTACGAGATTTATTGATCTCTATTTGAGGGCTATCAAGGGGATTCAAAGGTTTTTTTTAGTTCGTATATAGAAAAAAGATTTCTTTATTAAGCTTGTTAGGAGCAACGAGACTTAAGTTATTATTTGATTATTCTAGTCATTATCGCTCTTCTTGGCCTATGTAAATGACCTGTGCAACTTTACACTTGACCATGGAAATGTTTTGGCATATATTATGACACTGCACTCATTTTTAATCGAGAAACGGTATGGTAGAGAGATTTGCAGAGAACGGACTCAGAAAAATTATTAAGTAGCTTGATACTAATTTATTGACGGTTAATTTACCAAAAACAAAATAATTTTGTTTTAGGATCTCAAGTGCTACGAATCCCTCCACTAACTTCTCCATAAAGGCTCATTCCTTTTACGACTCGAAAAAATGTAATTGTATGACATTAATGCAAACTAATAACCATAAATACCTCGGTGTTATAATTGACAAGAACCTTAATTGGCATTCACAAATATCAGCATTAATTAAAATAATTAGGAAACTTCTACCCATTTTTAGAAGCCTCAGTCGTGTCGCGGACCCCAAATTAGTCATAGACATATAAAACGCCATCTGTCCATCACTATTGACATATTATGTCACAGTATGGAGTGGTGCTGCTTCTTCTGATCTCCTTGAATTAGAAAGAGCGCAATAGAGCTGTGATTAAAGTTATGAGCTACATGCACCGAAAATACCCTACCAATAAACTTTGAGGACACCGAGCTTCTTACTGTTCGACTATTTTATATTTTATATTAATTACAGAATTAGATAATTATATAGTTCGTACATAGAATTATCACAATTTTTCCATACTAAAAGTCGAGTTTAGACTCCTGTTCCTGACTTCAACGCAATGTTTGCCAGACGGCAAACATACTATATGGGTCCATTTTTATATAGACATTTCAAGGACTTAAACCAAATACTTAAATTAAATTGAAATCATCTCAAAAAATTTCAAAGAATGATGGCACTAGACTACTCTGACACAGAAAGTATTTTAAAAATATTTTAAGCATGAAACAACAAAATTTCGCAGTCATATAAGTAAGATCGTTTTTTCTCTTGGTATTTAACCACCATATACATGTACTGACATGTCAATTATTGTAAAATCATTTATCGTTCGTTAATTATTAACTAAAATTTCTGTGTATAAAACATACAGTATTTACCGTACCTTTTGTCACGGAGATGCGGTCATTGTATCTATACGAGCTTAACGCAGACATAGATCAATATGCTAAGATGAATTGAAACATCTATACTATAGATTCATTAAATAAGGTTGGAAGATATGTTGTTATGTGCTAATGCAAAACCCTAGATTTACAAAAACACCTTCACTATTAGTAGTGTGTATTAATTTCATTCAATTATTTATCGCTTTAAATGTATTATGCATAAAATTTTAATATTGTTGCAAAACATTTATTTCAAAAACTTATATAATTTGAAGGCTGGACAAGGCTTCGAGATATCCTTGTAAATATAGCTTTTGTAGAGAATTTTATTAAGAAAAACATGACAATTCATTTTATAACAGAATTTTGCAATAATTAAATCTACGATTTTAATTTTAGCTCGACGTTATTATTATGAACTCAGTTCGGTACAGTCAGACAATAAAAAGAGTGAGGGCTCTGTTTGAAAATTGCCGAGTTCCTCAAATAGTCTCCACGATTTGTGAGCAAGAAGGTATCGATAATATAGATGACATAATAGAGGTATAAATCTTTGATTAAAATTGTTAACTAGAATGATAATAAACATGATTAAGCCTTAAAGATTTACGATCGCCACGTTAGAGTTGAGTCGCCAAGACACGAGTGATTCGCTTATGTGGATTTACCTGATAAATACGTATTTATTAGTGTATTGGTGATTAAAATAATTGGCCTGGAAGGATTACTATCCACTGCTGCACTGCTCAAACAGCCGAAATTTACTAGTCCAGACAAAAAAGATACGGAAATAAAAACTGGATATAAAAACGTGCAAAAAATTAAATTAATCCGGATTTCATATGATATGGATAAGTAATGTTTTATTTTACAATTAATGAGCAATTTCCGCGTGCGTACCGGTGAGGTTTTTTTACTCTTTTTCTGTGATGAGATTGTTTAACATTGGGTGAACTGTCACTTTATTTGCAATCCGTTCCGAGTAGAAAAAAAAATCGTATTATGGTATTTACTGATTCCAATGTTTGAACCGCAGCAATCTGATGGTATAATATTAGCTAGAGAGTTTTTGGCATATGAAATTGTTAATCAGTACCAAATGAGAGCGATACAAATGCAAATCAGTGCAAAATGCATGCAGGTAATTAGAAATTTTAAACTATTTTAATACTTATTTGGTGATTTTAATTGCTGATATATATTGAATTTTTTTTAAGCGTGGGAAGCCTTTCTATGTTTCTGGAAATATTTTAGAAGAAAGCCTAATGAAAGGAATATTGATTGATCGAGAACTTTACGACGTTACAAACGCCGCTATTGAAGGCACTGGACTAGTTTTACGAGACTTCGAAAACGCTGACGATATATTAACAGCCATGAACGTTTTGGATTCCATTTGTAAATCTGTGGAGTCATTTAATAAAGAAGAAATATTTTGGAGGAAACTGGATGAGGTTTGTCAGAAGTTAAAATCTATAATTTGACTGCATTTTTATTTTAGCAACCAATATAATTTTATGTTAATTTTTGGTACCTGTACGTTGTTTTTAAGTAAAACATGCAACTGTTCTAAGTAATAAAATAGTGATCCGGTTAAAATCCTTTTAATCACGATGTCGACGTCGTTAACATTGTACATGCGTTTCTTATGCTAGGAAACACATTTCTTTTTATATTTTATCTGCTATTTTTTTTTAGATAAAAATGCCAGTTAATGCCGCGGAAGCATGTTGCCTTGCCGGTGCGTTAGCTGCAAAACAAACGAAATCTGAAGTGATAATTCTTTCCACGGTTACTGGAATCTCAGCCCGTCATCTCTTGCACGTAGCACCAGAAGTCGTCATACTCACAATAACCTGCGATATTTCTATTGCCAGAAGGTTACAACTCCACAGAGGTGTTATATCTGTTGTGTATGATGGTAATATATATAAATATATAAAACATAATAATACCATACGGTAATTATAAATGAAAGAACTTTGAAAAGTATATATTTCTTTCTACGCCTACGTGTATTTATAATATTATGAAAGCATAAAACACATTGAATGCTTAAATGTTTGTAAAATTTATGTTTTTCATATTTTCAAAAGGTTTATATAAATAAACGTATCTAGAAATTATCATATCTACGTACGGCTTTTTGTATTGTAATATAGATATACCATGAGATGGATTTTTTTGAAATAAGAATATATAATAGGTGATAATAGGTGATTATGAATGATGATGACATAATAGGTTTTCATTTTTCTTTTTATTTTAAGCTTTGTTCCAAATAAAAGCTTAATTCATTATTTTATTAAAAGATTTAAGTTATTTTTAACCGACTTCAAAAAATTTTAAGTTATCAATCCAAATATTTATATATTTTTAAAACATTCGCGCATATCTCCGTTATTTATAAACTTCTTTTGAAATTATTTTTTCCGTCTTATAGGCTATTCTTCCGGAATGATTCCATACATTTTTCAGAAAAATTAGGTTCAGCAGTTTTTCTTTTAAATCAAAATAACAAAATTGATTTTATGTATGTGTGCGCGTATCTCTGTCGTACCTTTATGGACCAACGTTAATAAATATTATTTTCGAACATAATTTTTTTATATGATAGAGCATTCTTCGTAGCTTCCTTAGTTTGATTTTTAAACAAAAAATCACAAAATTTAGGAATATTCACACGTATCTCCGCAACACATGAATTGATTTTAAAAAGTATTTTTTATCTGATAAGGTATAGATAATTTAATTTTAATATAAAAAAGGTATTAGTAGTTTTATTTTAAAATCAAAATAACGGAGAAAATATGTATTGAAAGTACACTTTTAAAGCGCTTGAAGTCGGTTTTTATAATTTTCTGTAAAAATAAACTTGTTAAAACGTGGTTTGCTATATTGCTATTTACACCAGCTATAGGTTATATTCACAGTTAACCTACGATAGACACCGCATATAAGACATTAATCTGGCTCTCCCATCTGCGCTAGAGTGACCAAAAACCTAATAACTTTTGCATCTGTTGCTGCAATTTGTTCTTAAACTATCTAATCATATTGCATTTGTTCATTCCCAGTACCTTGTTGTGTTTGGTCACGTATAGCGTAAATAGTACATTTAACATGCGTTTTCTAAACTTATCTTTAATGCTTTATTACACGACGATATTCTATGATACGAATAAATTCTGACTATATTTGACAACTCGATAATTTAATATCTACTTGACTGGCAACACACTTACAATTTCGATAGCGTTATTAAGTCATCTTTAGAATCCATCGGATTAAATTCTATTTAGTAAAACGTCAATGTATATATATACACAGTAGAGATACCGAGTAATAACATAAGTATACGTTCCATCATTTTTAACTTTTCTTTTAGTTATATATTTTATTTGGACTTTAAGTATATAATCTTTCAGTTCATCGAAAAATTTGAAAACCGAGTCTTCGTTTTCAGCACAAAGTGGTTTTTTAAAAGTCAAATTGAGTCATACCACGTGTGTTAACAATATCAAACATGTCATTCATATATTTTATGAAAGTTTTAGTTGCCTGGGTATCTTGAAATTTTTCTAATTTTAGATCTTCTCTACAAACTTTTTATCGCAGTTGCTACATTCGCGCTAAAAACTTAAATGGCTAGTTTGACTTCCATAATGTTGTTTTTAAAATTTATATGCTTTTGTGTTAATTCCGTTTGTAGCTTATCAAGATCTTCTAGTGTAGTCCATGTAATAATTTTGGCATTTTTATCAAAAAATTGTCTTTTCGACTGAAATTGGTTTCTAAGTAATTTAACAACATGGCTAGGATCTAAAATACAAGCTATTTCTGGGTCATTGCAAGGAAGTTTAAAGTGGTTTTCAAATTTTCTATCTGTAAGTTGCAGCCAAGTAATTCCAAAGTGTGAGATTTGTTGTATGACCATCATATGTCATAGAAACTACATCTAAGCCAGAATCAAAATATTTGGTTAAACAAATTTAAATTAAATTGGCTTTCTGTTCCCCGGTAAAAGGTTTACTTAAACATATCCTACAGGCAGTTTTAAACGACAATTTATTCCTACAAAGAGAAACACTAAAGCTTATGAAGCTAAAGCAGCACCTTCTTCAACTCCTGTTCCCATGTCCTCTGACCCAATATATTTTTTGCCTTCCCAAATTTTCTAACGTCTAATGGCAACTTTGTCAAATGTCAAAGAGCACAAAGACCGATGCTAGCTCACTTATGCTTTGGCTTTCAAAGCCTGTAAGGATTCCTCAGTAAAGCCAGGATCGTCTATTACACGGCTATACCACTTGGACAGAGTTTTAGGATGTGGTAAACATGTGTCGAAAGTTTGTCTGACGTAGTTTGAGGCATAATAATTAAGCGTCAGAAAAAACTGTTTTATTGCCGGGGTATATTTAATATTTTCTTTAGTTTTTGTCTATTAAGGTTGTTAAACAAATCAACTGCAATTACGCGTTCTTTTAATTTTTTAAATGTATCTTCATCGACGTAGTTGTCATCTTTGAGGCATTTCAAGATATCTTTCAAAGATTTATTTCTGTTTTGAAGCCCATTTAACTTTTTGTTTTAAAGTTTTTATTTGACTTTTTTTGTGTTGTAATAATTCTTTGTTTTTTGTTAAGACTTTGCTTTAAAGGCCGTTTCCTCGAAGAGTACTGCATGGATAGTACTTGATTTTCAGCTTCTCTTTTCGCATGATTGCTCTTGTATTGTTTCAGAAGTACTGGCCATTACAAGTTGTTCCTTTTGAAAAAGCGAGAGCTGAGATATCACTCTGTTTAAATGCAGCTGTCTCATCAACCCATGTATTCTCTCGTAAATCATTAGAAAAGATTGATCCAAGAAATTGCATATTTTGCTGTAAAATTGTTGATGTAGACGTAAAACAAGGCTGTCCAGGTGTTCTGACTCTCTTGCAATGTATTTGAAACATTGGATCCCACAGATATCAACGTTGAAAAAAACAGGCTGTTCTAGTGCCGTCATAGTTTCTGATGTACTCTTTGAAGCATTTAAAGTAGAGGGTATAGCATCAGCAAGTCGTTCTTCCAGCATGTATATAGACTTGTATAAAAAAATTGTGGTAGCACATATGTTATAATACGCTGGTATCCCCCTTTTGTACTGTACAGGTCAGTATGTTCAAAATGAACACTGCAAATAACTTTATTTGGAATCCAGTCATTTTCTCCGTTACACTATCTAATTATTTGTATCTAATCATTTCTCCACACCTCATTTTCTTTTTGAAATCTATTAAAAAATTATATACCGCCGCATATTTTTCAGTTTTTCATTTTTAATTTTAAACCGAACTACTTCTGGTCCGATCAATTTAATTCTTTTATGGAATCACAAGTAAAGTATTAAGTACCTTTTAAATAAAAAAAATACTATCAACAACAGTTCATCCAGTCAAAAGTTCGAAGGTATCAACATATAAAAATACAGTCGAATTAAGAACCTCCTTTTTTATTTGAAATCGGTAAAAAAAAATACTTTGAAAAATCAATTTAAAAAAAACGAAAAGAAATGAAATTCAATAATAAACACATTTACCCAATACTTCGGATAATGTGCACATGTGAATGTTGGCAACCCTGACCTTGTTATGGAGAAATAAAACTGTATGATAAATATACCATATTTATGGAAATAAAGTTATCATATTATATACTTACCTATGAAATGTGGTTCCTGTATTTTTTTTTCATCTATCACCACGGTTTTTACACAGCTTCACCACGCAAGACATGTTGGTTGAAATATATTTTATTCGTCGATACGCGTATGGTCTTTGTTGACGTTTTCTTGAGAATGGCTGAATAATATTAGAATGTGTGCGTACCGGCCGTGTACGTACAGGCAGCTAGGCTTAATTCATAGACAGTTTTTTGTTCATGATATTTTGTCCGCCTTTTTTTCTAGGTCCATGGCCGCGATGAAGTAAAGTTTAAAATACGGCGGATATAGAGAAGTTAATCAATTTAAAAAGTATCACTTTAAGACTTATCCTTGAAGTAAAGAAAGAAAAATAAGAAAATTATAGGGAATTAAAAGTAATTTATTAATAATAATTGCATAATTTGATTAATATTCCTGGGTTTGTTAATGATCCTGCCATTAAAAAAAGCAGTAACCCAGATAAGTAAATCCAATCACGTCTTATATGAGTAGATGGAGCTAATGCACTTCAACTTTGATTCCTCGGCCTTATTTTTGGATGAAACTATGCAGACACTAACACTGTCAGCAAAAGAGCTGTACATAGTAGCTCTTCTCATAAGCATGCAATAATCTACAGCAAATTGGACTCGGGCGTTCATTTCTTCTTCAAAATTGTTATTGTTTTTTTCTGTAAAA
>JAOCPS010600031.1:0-11061 GCA_025505425.1 Graphium colonna | reverse complement strand
GCTACACAGCTTGAGAATCACTATGAAGTTAAACGTACAAATTATTAATAAAACTTCCTCATCTAATAAGTTATGGAAGGAGTCAATACTTGATGCCTAAAAATAATAATTATCATTACTGTCGCTGTAACAGGCAGAGTATAATATCCATTGTATTTTTGCGTGTTATCCAGCTTTGAACATAGATCCTATAAATAAGCTTGAATGAATTAAATGTAAAAGACACATTTTAGGTCTTGAAAAATATGATCACGGCCCTCCTTGTCGCCTCAATACCTTTCTCTTAAAATTGAAAGAGTTCTTCGTTTATCAAACAATCCAAAGATTACTATTCCTCAACATGACACAAGTTTTATCAATAGCTCTTTCACCGATCAGGCGACACTACTCGGGAATCGCAGACTTCTTTTAAGCACTTGGTTTGCAAATTATATTGAATGAAACGGAAGAAATCAAAATCCTTAAAACTCAAACTCAAAGGCACTTATTAACATAATATTTATATAATAATTACTAGCTGAATCGGCAAACGTTGTTTTGACACCGGTAGACGCAGGGCGAGGATAACTAACTAATTAGGTATCGATTAGGGTTCGAATGAATAAATATTGGTGATCTTGCTTTTAAAAGTTAGTAGTTGGTGATAAAAGAGATTAATATTAATAAATTAAGGTACAACCCATTTATGACCAACTGTTAGATGTAGTTTAAACGAAACACATTAAAAATAAAAAAGAAAAAAAATATGCTAAAATAAAAAATAAATGTTTTTGGTGAACCACTCTTGCCACTTTAGGGTATGAAAAATAGATTACACCCAATTCTTAGACCTGCCATAAAAATGGGTTTAGCCGTTTAGAAGGAACATGGCAACTAACATTATCACAGGAGAATTGTATACGTTAAGATATATTATATATTTATTTGAGTCTATATATATGTATGTACTTGTTGGTTATTCATAGAATTGCACTAATTTATTCTTTTGTTTCTTGCATCAACCCGTTTTTATTTATTATTTTGTCTTTTTATTTATTTCACTTTCATTTAATTAATCAGTTTGTTAATTTGAATAAAACATTTTTTTTACATTTATTCCATTACCTTGTTTATCAATAACAACCAAAATATATTTTTCGTCGCAGCTGTAGCATGCAATGATGTCCTTTTGTTCTGCACTGCAGCTGTTAGATGTGCTTTATGCTATTTAAGATGGTTACTAAGAAGTTGATATCCTGCGAGTCTATTGAGTCATCTTACAATCCCTACAAATGAGTATCCTTTTAAGATAGACAGGATATCATATAGAAGAAGAGATAAGTAACGGACCGGAATCTTATTACATTCCAGTCCGTTACTCATCTCTTCTTTTCGGAAAGGTTTGCTTTTGGGTGAGCAGGTGATAAGCCCTACACCATAAGCTTCTGATGAAACTGCTATATTCCAAATATCGTTCCTGTCGATGTTGATCGACGCTAGTACCTCACCTCTCACTCTTTGTCGTTAGCATCTGCGAAATCAATGGACGGTGTTTCAAAGCATGGCTTTAGTAGCAGAAAATCCCAGGGAGTACAATGGAGTCGTGGACAAACAAATCAAACTTCCTTGTATCTGCATGAATACTACTCTTGAAATAGCTCTGCGAGTTAAAAGGCATTCCTAATATCTATACAAATCTACCCATATCTAAAACTGGGATCCACCGTCCAATATATCATGTATATCAATGCCAAATATAATAGATAGTCAAGTAAGAATTTTATTTTATTAACTATATAATTAAAGTGCAACATGCTTAGGCTCTTTACACTTAATACTTAATAACCTTCATAGTATCTATAGCTGCAATTTGTGTTATCAATAACAGTAACATACAGGATGATTGGTGAGTTCCAAGCGATATTAAAGAGGAACACTCTGTCCTCGATTGTCGTCATATTTAGGTAATAAAACTACAGGCATATTTTTAGCCGATTTTTTTTAATAAATAATTAAATTACAGCTACTGCGTAACCGTACCATTAGCTACTCTCTGTCCGAAAGCGCCTACAACCCTATTTGTTTCCAGAGTTGTGTAAGTGTAGAAATACAAGTTAACTGTTAACAGAATATACAAAATTTGCAATGGATTTACTATACCACCGTGGGCATATGTCATAATACAAAAACATCGCAATCCACTAAATATCGATTATAATGAAAAAGAAACAAATAGTAGTTGAAAATTGTATATTGTCAATTAAATTTATACATCATTCTAAAGATAAACAAACATAATATTAGTTTTGTTTGTTTAGAATAAAATTTAACATAAATAGTTAATAACACATGTTTTAAACACAATTAAAAAAGCAATTCTTTCTTAAAATTAAATTGGTAGTTATTAAATTAAATATATTTTAAACGAAACTTGTACAAGAAAGAAATTCTTCCTTTCTTAGAATGAAATTAAATCAATGTAGGTACCCTGATTATGATATACCAGTATGAACCGAATGCTCCTCTTTAATGCTTCTAGGGACTTACTTGTATTCCTATGATATATACTAAAACCTCCTATACCACAACCTAAGGTTCTGCACGTGCGGTCCTTTGCAAAGATAAACATGGATAAACTGAGTAGAGATGCAGAGGAAATGGTGGGGATACCTTTTTTTAAGACACTATTGATGAGAAAGTCAACATTTTTAACCAGCTAGTTAACGAGCTATATAATGATCATGCTCCCGTCAAGAAAATTAAAAACATATTGAATGATATAAATCACTATTTCACTACCAGTTCTTGTCTGGAATGGTTTGACGTGCCCTGAAATTAGTTTTGAAGACGTCAAAAAGTCTATCCTAGCCATTAGATCAATTGCTGTTGGATGCGATGAGATAGGCCAACGCATGGGTAGTTCCCATCCTCGATTACATTATCCCAGCAACAACACATATTATCAACTATGCTATGGAAACCGGAACCTCTCCTTCCTTATAGCGTAAAGTATTAGTCCGTCCTATTGCAAAGTGTTCCAATCCTTCCCTCCCTGTTCATTATCGATCTATCCCTATCCTGCTTTTTCTGTCTAAGGTAATTTAGTCCAGTGTCCTAAAACAAATTTCTCACTTTGTTCTTAGTAAAAATTTGATAAGTCCGCTTTAATCTGAATTTCAATCTGGTTACCACCACCGCCCTTTTCAAAGTGACTGCCGATATCAGGGCAGCCATTGAAAGTACCATGGTCGCAGAAATGGTCTTAATCAAATTTTCGAATGCTTTCAATGCCGTCAGGACATCCAGAAGATCCAGAACTTTAAATGGGAAAGGATAGCTAGGAAGCTGTCCTTTCTCATTTAAAGCTCTCAGTTCATTGGATGAATTATTATCTTATTGGCTTCATATATCTGCTGGTGTTCCTCAAGGCGGTCTTCTCTCTCTTATACTATTTTTAGTTTTTATAAACTTTATTACTCATAATCTTCAGTGTACGTATCATCTTTATGCCGATGATCTGCAATTATATGCACAATTTATATAATACATGAATAGTTATTTAAATAAAATCAAAAAGTGGTCTGAAGAGTTTGGATTAACCATCAACCCATAGAAATACCAAGCTCTTATTATGGGAAGTTCACGCAATATGGGTGAATAGATTTATGTAATTTCCCACCTCTTATATTTATCAATACTACCATACCCTTTAGCAAGCACTTTAAAAATCTGGGCTTGACTATAGATGCGACTCTAAGCTGGAATGATCAAATTTCTTCTTATATTATCCTTTAATTGACTATGGTGACGTGAATGAAGAATACAGTTCAGCCCAATAAACTAGGCCGACTTCTCAATAATTGCATTCGATTCATTTTCAATCTCCGCAAATATGACCGCGTATCATCATATCGCTCACAATTGCAGTGATTACCCATACGAAATATATATAAATATTGGTTTATTGAGCCTACTTCATTTTCTCTGTACCCTCCGACGGTTGGCTGGTAGATAATGTAATTGGCATTAAGTACGCCGCTGCATATAAAATTGTGCAAGAAGCTTTAATAAATAAATATTATACAAAATAAGAGTAACGAAATGCACACACGCCCATACGTTTCGTAATTATTTATTCAAGTTTCGATACAATTTACTCGGTGGTCAATTCATATTTAATTTTAATATTTCTTTTATTTTGTTTATATAATCTCCAAATATAACGTCTTCAAATATTGAAAATCACTCACCAATCACCCTGTGTAGTCATTATACGAACCTTTTCACTAGCTCCATTAACTTCTCAGTCTACAATTAAAAGCCATTATTACCACAACAAAAGTCATCATTCGAACAGTATACCGTTAGATTCATAGAAGGTTAATCATTTTTAGTTTATTCTCTAAATATGACAAAAGACTAATTCTTCAGACTTCAAACGTCTAAAAGTATATTTTAACCGACTTTAAAAAAGGAGAAAGTTTCTCAATTAAAATGTCTATATGTTTTTTTGTACGTTTGCGCATATCTCCGCCATTTATGAACCGATGTTCCAGAACGGTTTTATAACATTTTCAGGAAAATCAATTAATCAGTTTATCTTTTAAATAAAAATTAAAAAAATTACTTTATGTATATTTGCTATATATCTTCGTCATTGATGAACCAATTTCAAAAAAAAAAATTATACGATAGAGAATTCTGCATACATGGTTTCATAAAATTAAAAAAAAATCGGTTCATTAGTTTTTATGAATGTTTAAATCAGGAATTTAAGTTTTACACATATCTCCGCAACTGATTTGAAAAATATTTTATATCTGATAGAGTACACTTTCACAGTGGTCTTGCAAATCTTTTACAAAATTCGAATAAGTAGTTTGTTTTTAAAATCAAAATAACGGATAAGATACGTTTCGAAAGTACACCTTTAAGTCATTTGAAGTCGGTTTTTGTAATTTTCTCTGAAAATAATCTTGTCAAGACAAATTTTCTGCGTTAAGTTTTGATTTAAAATCGGACTACTATAATTTCTGAATGTTTGAGACCATTTCGAATTTACAGTCCTCTAAGACAAAAAAATTAGAATCTCCTCACAAATGACAGAGATAAGCACGAACACACCTAAAATACTATAGAAATATTCGAATTGAGAACCTTATTGAAGTCGGTTAAAAATGGTGATTGGTATAAATCCGAATTGAGAACCTTTTGAAGCCGGTTGATTGGTATGGGTATTTGTAAGATTTAAAGTTATTAATCAAAATTTCAGAAATATATTGCGTGTTAACATGCGAAAAATGGAATGTACTGTAGGCGGAAGTCTTAGCTGGGTGATTCGTCTCTCTCAAATAACGGGGATAACTCCAGTAAGGATTGTAAAACATGGTGGGTCACTCTGTATTGGATATTCCCTTAAACGGGATATAATTGGACGTATATTGTACGGCATCTTTGGTAAGTGCCATAAACGGACATGCAAACCAAAAAATTAACTTTCATAGATAAACCAATCAAATAGAAATGAATTTAAAAGTTTATTAAAATAAAGCCAGTGACTTTGACGCGAAGACTGTTGAGGTTGTCAATCATCATTCAATATTATTTTTAAAATACTTTGTTTAGTTTCTTGGTAGGGTTAGGGCACTACGGGCTGATCACCTGACCAAGGATGGTACATGCGTCAGATGGGCATGTAAAAAATTATTCCTGCCCATGATCATATTGTGATAGTGTCAAATATCCGTCTCATCGGACTTTTAAAGTAAAGGAACATAGGGTACCCTGCGTTTGCACGTACATTGTAATTTTTCTTGCGCAGTTGGCTGATCTTGAAGTAGATTAGCCACCATGGCTGTAATTCGGTCAGGAGGACTTTCAAATGTTCTTGGACTTGTAAAACTCTCAATTAAGGGCCATCTGCCAACTTGTTGTAGGTGTAGGGCATTAACGATACGAGAAAATAATTTTTTTTTTTTTTTAATTGAAACATTATCTACTTCTATCATTTTGTACCAAGTTATTTTTTACACAGTGTGAACATTACTTAGCCTTACAGAAAAAAAAAGCGATGAACGTGGAGTAGTTGTAAATTATATTGTATAATACATATATATAAACTCACAATGTAAGGGAAATTAAAACAATTATTATAATGTGTGATCTGATCATTCCAATAAGCTGTGTCAATTTTTTTCGTTTTTAGCCTGTTTTAGTTTGGCGTATTTAACATGGAAACTTTTACGAAATTTGGCAAACAACGTGCAAAATGTATTAGTCGAAGCCGTTTTTACAGTTTCGGTTATTGTTACCTCATTAATGGTGGCAGCAGTCGGTTTTAAAAGCGGAAATTTTGTTAAACGGTTCATCGGAATTGTAAATACGATCCAAGAGGTGTGTTTTTCTTTTAAATACTAGCTGATTATTTTAAATTTTAGTAATATTTATTGTAACCATTCCAACTTGCCTCTAGGCTTGTGCTAAAATATGGTTCACGACAATAGTCGAGAGGCAGGAGTCGAACCCTCGACCAGGCGATCGGATGTTTGTATCTTTGACTATAAGGTTATAGGTGCTTTATTTATTTTTTATGGAAAGGAAGTCAACCAAGCAGGCGGTTCACCTGATGGTAAGCGATCCCGTGGTCCATGGACACACGCAACATCCGGAGAGTCACGAGCGCGTTGTCAACCTGGGAAATTCGATGAAACACGTTTATTGGATAGAATAGGTCGAGATTAAAGATTTGGAGGGGGAAGGAGTGAGAAAAGAAAAGGGCAGACATGGCGATCCGGTATCGCCAAAAGTCACGCATACTTTATTTTATGCCGACTTTATAAATGGCGGTGGTACTTCCCCGGGCGAGAGCGGCTTTATTCTTCATGCAGTATAAAATACTTGTTCGTTTAAATATATACTAAATTATGTACATTTTTACCTTCCTGTGTACAATAACGTGTTTAACACATGCCATACTTAAATACACATAGATTTAGAGAGCAATAAGATTGAAGAAACATTGTAATGCAGACATATCAAAGATACAGCCCGCGGGCCGCTTTCGGCCCCTGGGCGTATCAATAAGGCCCGCGACCGCAATGTGTCACAGAAAGAAGAATCATGTTTTTAGAGCTTTTAGACTTCATTCGATTCCTCTATGGATATTTTAAATACTCGTACTCTCAAGTCTACGGATGTTTATAAGTAATAAGGCAGCGCGTGCTTAGACAAGCGAGAGTGAAAGACAGTATCGTCATCTCTTAGCAGCAAGCGGAAATATCCTATTATTTTTGTCGAGCACGATAGAATCATCCTCGCGCTTCGAGTCTAGACTAGAACCTTCTGTAACCATATAAAATGAGTGCGTCGGCGCGACGTGAGTCAGTTGAGTCGAGTAATCGAAGCGATACGGTTCGAGAAGGATTTTAATTGTACTACGAAGTAGTGAATTGTGAAGGTATTGTGCATTTGTTTGTGTTGTGCGCGTGCGATGTCCATTATTGTTGTGTCGAGTTCCATAATTGTTAAGATTTTAGCATAATGTCACAAAAACGTAAAGTTGATATTGAGTGCAGAGTTTTTCAGTCTAAATGGGAAACTGCATATTTTTCATAGAATGGAAAGATAAACCACTGTGTTTGATTTGTAACCTTTCACTGATGGTGATTTTATTAAAGACTGTATGTTGAAAGTTGCCAATGTTTCATTTTCATCTCAAAAGTCGATAATTCAAAAAATTTCGCTTTCAAGAAACGCTGTTGCTTCAAGAATAAGTGATTTATCTCAAAATTTGGGGAGAAAATTAAGGAATTTACAAACTT
Organism: Graphium colonna; assembly: GCA_025505425.1. Lineage (NCBI taxonomy): Eukaryota > Metazoa > Arthropoda > Insecta > Lepidoptera > Papilionidae > Graphium > Graphium colonna. The sequence goes on along the minus strand of JAOCPS010600031.1, from coordinate 3,262 downwards.
TTTACTGGCTATTGACGAAAGCACTGATACTCTCAACTTGCTGTTTCTATACGAGGCATTAAGAGCAACTTTGAAATAACTGAAGAACTATTAAAGTGAATTCTATTGACAGGTAGTACAACAGCAAATGATATTTATTTTACAATTGAGTATTTGATAGCAGAATATATACTCGACTGGAACATACTTAGCAGCACAACTACGGATGGCGCCCCTGTCATGGCTAGCAAACATTTGGGAGTTGTATCTTAATTAAACCAGAAAACATCAAGGAATTTTATGGGATTTCAATTTGTAATTCATCAGGAATCATTGGCATCCAAACATTTAAAAATGGACCATGTCATGCAACCTATAATTAAAATTCTAAATTTTATAAGGATAAGAGGACTAAATCACCGACAGTTCAGGCAGTTTTTACAAATTTGGACGAATAGTTTTCTGATGTCCCTTATTTCACCCAAGTTCGTTCGCTTAGTCGAGCAGTAGTTCTAGAAAGATTTTTTGCATTACGTAACCCTATTCAAGCTTTCATGTAAGAAAAAGGCAAACCAATTGATTATGACAATGACTGGTGGATTGATTGTGCCTTTATTGTAGATATGAATAAACACATGACTGATCTGAATATAAAGTTACAGGGTAAAAATCTGATTGTCACTCAAATGTATTCATATATTCAAGCCTTTGAAAAAAAGTTGAGGCTGTTGGAAAATCAGGTAAAAAATCAAACTTTGGACAATTTGCCTCATTAACCAAACAAAGAATTAAACAATTTATTTATACAATTCTAAACGACCGTTTAATTAGCAATATTCCGCGAAAAAATCCCCTAACAACCTGCAAGCAAATATATGAGCGCACGCATAAGCATGCGTTAGGCACCTCCCTCCCTTCCCTTACATGTACCATGTACGTACATGCAAACTTTTTTAGAATACGATATACATTATTAAAAAAATCGAAATACAATGTCTATTCGTTGTAAGGCAATTTAAAATAAAACAATTAAATAAATGATAAATGATTCATTCATTGGAACTTTCGATTCAGGTATCAGATATCAGATTTACTATAGATGTATTAGTTATATTATCAATAATATGGACTACACGGTCATCTCCTGCTTTCACCACATGAGATATGCAAAGGCTTCGTAATGAAGGGTTTACACATTTATTATACATTATTATATTAAAGAAATAATGTGGCAAATTTAAAAGAAGCAAAATAATGTAATTTTTTGTTTTCCTTATTTAAAATAATTATTACTTTTATATTAGTTTAGAGTAAATAAAATGTCAAACTTAAAGAGTAAAGTAACGATCTGATTGATATTATTTATCTTTATAAGTAACTTATTATATTTGTATTATATATCTTACATACAAATTTTAATTTAAACAAATCTTTATCATTCACTCTTTATGCAAATAGTTCACTCCTCAACACTATTAGTTTAGGTGTGGTAACATTATTTTTCTTTGAAATGTCAAGTTACTGAACAGAATCAAAAGTCAAACTATAGTTACCGCAATGTCCCCGACTTATCTCTATAACGGAGAGGGGACAACATTTTTCAAAAGGCAGATACGAACTTATCATCATTCAATCCGTATGTTTTGGCACATGAAGCTATATAACCTAAATGCGTTTATTGCATTTCTTTTTGTTGGTTTCGGTTATTAGTAACTGATTTCAAAAAGGGAGTAGGGTTCTCAATTCGAATGTTCCTATATTTTTTATGTATGTTCGCACGTACCTCCGTCATTTATGAACCGATTTTAAACATTCTTTTAATATCTGATAGGATATTCATCCAAAATGGTACCATAAAATTTTTAGAAAAATCGGTTTAGTAATTTGTTTTTTTAAATCAAAATAACAAATTTATTTTATGTATTTTTGCAAGTATCCCCGCCACTTAAGCACGGATTTTATAAATTCGACCTTTGCCTAATAGGGTATTTATCCGAAATGGCACCATAAAATTTTCGGAAAAATCAATTCATTAGTTTGTTTTTTGAAATCAAAATAAAAAAAATGTATTCTATGTATGATTTTAAAAAATCTTCTTTAATCTGACAGGGTATCTTATCGAAAAGTTTCCCTAAAATTTTCAAAAAAGAATATAGGTTAAGTAGTTAGTTTTTTTTAAAATTAATATAACAAAATTTAGGAATGTTTGCACATATCTCCGTGTTTGGCAGAGAAGATTATCCAAAAAAAAATACAAAATTCTTTAGGCCGTTATGATTTTTTTCGCCACCCATAAGGTAATACGTAGGAAAGCTTGGTATATAAAACACAAGATTTAAAGCTTGGTCGTCAAAAAACGTAACAAAGGTGGTCGTCCAAATATGTCGGAAAAGTCCCGAGTGCAAGTATTTTAGAACTATACTTAAAACAAGTACTTGAAGCTATAGATAACGTTTTTTCTAATTTTAATGTTCTGTGTGGTACTATTAATACCTTTTTCAGTCCCCATTTACAGGTCTGGTTGAAATTTAATACTTAATAAGCAGTTTCGAACCTGATTTCTAAAAAGCTCAGTAATTTGTTCATAAATAACTTAATTTATGCCTACAGGTTTGTATGGAACTCTCAGTGCGCGAGTCCAATTTTCACTTGGCCGCTTTTTTTACGTGGAGGAAATGCAGAAAACGCATACCCGTCCCGTGGGAGCAAGACAGGTTATGCCGGACTCTCACCGACTAAAACCTTTACGTTGTTCATACTTGGCGCGTATAGGCAGGGTCAAGGGAACGCATTCGCATACTTCCATGCCCCCACCAGCGCTGGCCACCTAAGTAGCCCTTACTCGGAGGCAAACCCCCGCTCCTCCCAGGTAAGGCACACCGGAACAACGAGTGCGCCTTCTTACTTGGCCTTGTTGTTAGGGGCGACAAACTCCCCTGATGCACCCGAGGTCTTCGGAGCCAGGAGAACAAGTGCTAACGAGCAATAAGCCTCCCGGCCTCCACGGCGTATACGGTGCAGGGCTCCACCGCTCACCCGGATTCGGCTGCAAAAGGCCATCCACCTCCTGCGGCACTTCCACGCCGCATCCGCTGGCGGTGCGGCACAGGCAAGTCGCGGTGGATAGTAAGAGCGGCCTAAGATCTTCAGACCAGGGGACAGTGGCTGAAAGTTCAAGGGCACCTGGCCCGGCACGGACGGACCAAGAGCGAGGTAAACACATCCATCATCTGACCACGCAACCCCTCCAGCACGCATCAAAGGTGGACTCCCCGAGCCAACC
>JAOCPS010599920.1:0-11062 GCA_025505425.1 Graphium colonna | reverse complement strand
TAGTTTATTTTTCGTATTTCGGAACCGGGTTTGAGCTTGCGAACTACCCAAAAAAAAATCTGACCTGTTGAACTCGGAAATTGTGGCACCACGTGATCGACGTCTGCTCTGTCACTGGACCAGACAAACGCTGATCGAACTATCAGCCTAATTGTAGCTAGAAGCGCTTACTTTTTTAAATTTGCGACGTCATTTCCTCAAACTGAGCTAAATTGAAAATTGTTAATTGAGGAGATTTAAAGCTGATAAGTTTTGCGAATCCACCACCGTTCATTTTTCTGTAATTATTAAAATTTATCTTGCATAATAGAAAACGAGTTTTAAATGCCCACCGACAAGACAAATAGAAAACATACTTCTTCTTACTAAGATTAAATATTACACACATACTTGATACTACACAATTGAGAAATTAATTGTTTTTATAACATATTCATATTCTTCAGAAAAACTATTTAAAAAAATCTAAAACCTTTATTTTAAAAATATGCTGAATATAGTCTAACACACCATTATTAAAAGCGAAGAAGTACATTGCCCCATATCTCTTGTACGCAAAGTCCTTGTTTTCGAAAAAAATCAGCTAGAAACTGGTCTTACACAATTCGAAATAGTAATTTCGGGTTGGGGAATTGATTTTATGTTCCTTCCTAGAACAAGATAGCGGTAACAAAATAAAAAAATATGTCTTTCTGACCAAATTACGACCACGGCAGCCAATCTTTTTATGAATTAGCCAACAGCACTGAAAATATTATGGGGCACAAGCATAAGCACAAACACAGGTGCATTCTCTATTACTATACTTTACTCCCATAGCCTGATTGAACGAATATCCAACCCAATCGGAGAGGAATCAGTAGCAGGACAGACTTTTTAATTGGACATCCGATGCATGGCTCTTAATTTCTAGGCAATCTGATGATAAGCCAGCATTTCCTTTAAACAAATAAGGAACAACAACACAAAGTAGTTATTGTTCTCCAGATTTAAACCTACGACCTCCCATTTGCAAATCAAGAGTCCATATCACTAAGCTAGGAAGACATTTATCTATTGGCAAAATAACTCCAAAATAGTACCAATAGTTCCTTTTGTATTTAAATTGAAAACTAGAAATATTAACCCAGTATAATAAAAATACTTTACAATTTTTTGATATATTGCAATATTTTTTATAATAATGAAGAAGGACGCCGCTAGGACTTTAACGTCAAAGAAATATTTTTTCTTTAACTTTATTTTTTCGTTAACTAATTTTAATTTACATTAAACTGATAGCTTAGTACGGAAAATTTGCAAAATGATGGAGAATTCGAATTAAGAAAATATTTAAAACCCTTTATTGAGAGCTTATTCCGGCACCACAGTGTCTTAAACATTAATAAGATTACGAAATAATTGAACTTTCTATAAAAATTTGATAATTTTATTCCAATTTACATGTCTGTCAATTTTGACCATGAATCCAGCAATGGATACAATTCTATTAGACTGATTACATTCTGTGAAAAAACCATCTTACAACCTGCAAGAAAATATGTGAGCGCGCGCATAAAAATTCGTAAAGCACCTCTCTTTCTTCTCACACTGCTTGTGCGTGCGCTCTCGCGCCCAAGCGACCACCAAGCGATAATGTTACGAAAACGTAATTAACGAACGCTGTTCGTAGAAACAACATCCTGAGGATGTTCCAGTGTCGGAGCGAAACGTGCGTCGAGTGTGAGGGTTACAAGCTGCTTGCTGGTGTTAGATTCTGCATGGTCCTACTAACATTATCGCTTTGTAGTTGTATTCACTTCTGCATAAGGCTAACTATACAGTCGCAGAATACTTTGCCGATTTAAATATTAATGCTGTTGACACTTACTTGGGTCATACGAGATTATTGTTAATCAATATTGTTTGAAAATAACAACTGCTGACTTTCAAACTCGCTCTTCTTAGCAGGATTTGCCTTACGAGCTGGCAGTAGTTTCATCACGAACATTAATTTAATACCAATGTGAAATTATTCCTAACAACTCGTAAGCGTCTATGTAAATAAGGATATTTTGAAATTTAATACAATGACCTAAACATAAGGAGGGGAGGGAGGGAAAATCTTATTTTCGGACAAACATCTATTGCTAACTAATCGAAATATGTATTAGATCGCGCCAGTTTTGCATAAAATTTGGAAAATAATATAATAATAATGTATTATGGCAGTAACATATTGAAAAATAGACAAAAGTAAATGATATATATTTTAACAAAACCTTTCCAATATTCTATAATCATGCAAACATTGTTTGGGTATATATATAATACATAAATATAGTTATTTGATTAAAGCGAACGAGAAATGTATAATATAAGCTTTGTTTTAGATATAGTTCTCGCTCAAATATCTATTTAACAGTTTAAAAAAAACTCTTACAAATTCATAAGACATGTGCTACTTTATAGTACAAGTAGTAATCATTCCATACTTAACGTTTTCATATAAGGTTTATTTTTAAATTAAGTTTCATGCCAATTTTTTAACGTTCGTAACGAGTTGTAGAGGCCATTATTGAAGGGCAGTTAACACAGTTACTAACAGGTTGGCTGCGACGTTGCAGGTCATTGGTTCGATTCCCTCCCGTGTGAAAAAATTGTACAACATGCAAATAAATATTTCATATTTGAGTGTATGTACATGAGTAACTTAAATATAAAACAGCCTTTTGATTACAGGTCATGAATTTTACCGTAAAGGTAATAAAAATATATTTTATCATGTATCATCACTAACGTGTAAAAAAATTAATGCCCACAATCCCATGAATAGAATAAGTGTCCCCTCCCTCTTCTATTTTCTATTTTTATCAATCATCTTGCTAATGTTCTTACATCGCACTATCATCTCTACGCCGATGATTTACAGTTATATCGCAATTTCAAAGTCGAGGATGCTAAAGAAGCAGTTGAAAAAATTTATGAAGATTTATTTAATATTAGTAAGTGGGCAAATTCCTTTGGGGTTTTAGTAAATCCAGGAAAATCACAAGTTTCAATAATAGGCAGTCCATATATTATTAAATCTTTAGACTACTCTAAGCCTACAACAAGACTGTTACTCTGGCACTGCTAAAAACTCAGGTGTAGTTTTCGATACTCAGCTATCCTGGACACCCCATATTGACAGTATTAGTAAAATAGTAATCTTTTTTGTTTTTGAGACTTACGCGAATAGTAGACATTTTTAAATTTAACAAATTTACGTATCGCGGTTTATTTTTAAATTTTATCACCCGAAGTTTCGAACCCTTTACAGCGTTCACTGTCACGGGTAGGTCTGAAATTTGGATGTTTTATTATTCCAATAGCCTCACGAATCATCCTTGGCAGTAACCGGTGTTCTTTTTCGAGGATTTTTGGCATATCAAATCTGATGTAATGAGATCCTTGAAGAGTACGTTGACAAACTGCAGACTTATTTTGTCTTTTTTTTTAAATCAGCTATATGTTCCTTCACCCGTGTTTTTATAGCTCTATTTGTTTGTCCTACATAGGAGAGACCACATTTACAATCAAGCTTGTACACTCCTGGATCTTGTATAGGGATATTGCACTTGACAGGTGGTAAGAATTGACTTATTTTCTTTAGTAGCTTAAACAATGTTTTAATAGAGGCGCGCTTCAAGATGTTGCCAATCTTGTCTGTGAATCCTCTGATGTATGTTAAGACTGCAGGTACTCGCTATACCGTGGCTGGCTTCACGCGGGCACTGTGACGATGGCGTGGTACTGGGAGCTTGTTGTCGCGCAGAACCTGCTTGGTATGTTGTAGTTCAGCGACCAGATGTTGCTCGTCTAAGATCCCACGTGCTCTTTGAAATAAAGATTTGCCCACGGTAAATAACTGTGAAGGATGATGGTTAGAGTCACCATTGAAATATCAGTGTGGGTGGCTCATTGTTGTTGCATGTGTTGTTGGTATTGTGGCTTACTAAAATATCCAGATAGGCTAAGGAGTTACTTGCCTCTAATTTTATTGTAAACTTAATTTTTGGGTGTATGAAATTAAGATGATCTAAAAATGCATTTATTTTATCTGATGGTAGAACTGTAAATGAGCCATCTACATACCACTTGTAAAATCTAGAATGTATGGAAGCTGTCAAGGGCCTTCTCTTCAAAGTCCTCCATAAATATGTCATCTACAATGAGAGATACTGGGCAGCCCATAGCTACACCATCCATCTGTATGTAGAATTCTTCATTCCATAAGATTATTAAGCCGTTTATATCATGTTTTGTATACAATAAAGAATGATAATAAATAAATCATCGGGATGAGAGTGGCTCTACGAAACGTAATAAAATTGTACCTTGACTATGTCTGAACATAGAATATGTTTAAAAAAGTAAGCTAGCAGTTATTGCAGCCAAAATTCTTATTTTAGTATTTACTCGTATATTCGTCTATTTATGTGTATGCATGCACGTGCATCACACCGGAACTATTGCGTGAAAGTAGAAAGTTTAAACTTAGTATTTGCTTAAACTGCTACGCTTTTTAAAGTGAATATTTACTATTGAATAATAAAAAATAAATATGTGAGACAAGTACGAATATTTAATTTACAATTTTAAAATAAAACTCGCTATATTGAGAATATAACTGAAAGCAAAAGTTAGTAGTAAATAAAGCCAATGGAACAAAATACCTTCATTTCCAAACGTGAAAGCCGTTCAAAGAAATTTTTGCGACATATTTTGCGTGCCCTCATTTTTGTTTTTTTCGATTAAACTTTCGTAGGAAAACAAAGTTTGTTGTTTGTTTCTCAGACTTTAAAGGTAATAGCAAGATATAGTTCAGGCAAATTAGTGATCCAGTTCGAAATTCCAGTTACTTAGCTGAAAACCCACAAAACAAAATATGAAAATTTTAGCGTGCTACAAGTTATTTTAAATGTCTCATAAAATATGTCCCTGCGTCGTAATATATACAAAGTTAAATGTCAAAAAGTTTACTTGGAATAAATTAATTCTTACAACAATGACTCACACCATTTTTCTCATGCTACCGTCCGTAAAACGCCCTTCACAATAAAGCTGTCACAGAATCTTGGGGCTGTGCAATGATAACAATGTATAATATGAATGTTACGTAATCTGCAATGCTTCTCAATTTCTAATCTTTTTATTATACATTGTTGAACTAAATTTAAATCAATAACCTATAAATATAATACATCATTTTAAAACAATGTTAACCATAAATATATTCAAACAAATAACCACCGCAGTTACAGACTAAGTTGCAGTTAGCCCCTAATTTAAAAATGTTCTGTCTTCTATTCTGAATACCTTCAAAATTATTAATATATTAAATGACTTGTTTATACTTTTGTTGTGTTTCCAATTACAGAGTGAGTAAATAACTTTTGCAGTCGGCCAAAATGAGCTGTAGTGGAAATATCCAAAGATAATTTATTTCAATAGTTCTTATAACCACTATGGTGAAAAATGCAATTTATATGTTTATTTTCTAAGTAAAAAGACACAAGTTAGGTCGTTGCTTAAGTGCTTTTTAAATATATTTAACTATCAAATAAATACAATGTTCAACGAAGTAGTTATTGCTGAATACTGGATAAATAATTAAAAATGTTGTAAAGTAAGTTATCAAAGGAAATACTTGTTTTTCATTGTGTTTGTACGCGTTTGATTCTGAAAATAAAGTCGTATCATAAGTTATATGCAAGACCATTTAAATTTCTATTTGTTTTTATTAAACAAAATATTATAAGCACATAACTATCGTGCATGAAACGTAAATATACAATGTATGTGTCTAATACTTCTCTGAAATGCAAAGTAATAAAAAGAAAAAAAACTGTTACAGATAGTATGTGAAGAAATTATTTGTTTTCTTCCTTAAGATTTGTATGTTTAAAATCACAATAACTTTTCCGACCAATAAATTTCGTTACCCGTCAATACTTGTAGGTTAAATCAGATGATATAGATCAATTTCGCATAATCTACAATTTCTCAATGTAGTCAATCTTGAGGCGGCGCGTAATAGCTTTGGCGTCAGCGGTTTGGGTTCATAAATGGAGTACACACGATCTCGGGCAACGATCCAAAATCTTAGATTATACAGAGGAATATATTAAGCTTATCAATGCGACTGTTTGTTATCGTCTTTATATATATGGGTATATATTAAGCTTATCAATGCGATTGTTTGTTATCGTCTTTATGTCAATAACATGTGTATATTTTATACGCATAAGGTTGAATTTAATAATAACTGAATCAGCTAAGGTACAAAAGTTCCTTGTTTATTTTGAACTGTTCAATCAATAAACATATTATCATACAAAATAGTCAATGTAGTCAATCTTGAGGCGGCGCGTAATAGCTTTGGCGTCAGCAGTTTGGGTCCATAAACGGAGTACACACGATCTCGGGCAACGATCCAAAATTTTGGATTATACAGAGAAATACGCAAATATTAAGCTTATCAACGCGTTTGTTTGTTATCGTCTGTATGTCAATAACATGTGTATATTTAAACGCATTAGGTTGAACTTAATAATAACTGAATCAGCTAGGGTACAAAAGTTCCCTATTAATTTTGAACTGTTCGATCAATCAATTATCATACAAAATAGTCAAATGTTTATATATTTGAATTCGTTTGTATTGCTTTTCAATGAGCTCAAATATCGAAATTAATACATGTTAACCTTTTTTGTGTGGCATAAAATGCAGAAATGAAATTACTCAAAATTTGAAAATAAAAAAGTTGACCTCGGTCCATTAAGTTAATCCATTTATCAACTTGACGTATTTTTGGAAATATTATAAAATAGACCAATGTATAAAGTGCATGATAGCTTATTCTGTGCAAGTCATTTATGGTGATAACACACACAGTGTTGTATCAGTACTTAATAAAAGGTGTACCCTATATTTAGTTACCGGTGAATACACTAGCCTGATCCTAAGCCAACTACATTTTCCTTTTCTTTCCTTTTTCAACCCTCTTTACCATTTCATCATCTCCTTTTCTAGACATTTATTTTTCTTAGTTAGAAAATGCGCTGGTAAATTTTTGAATATTGCAATGTACGTAAGGGGCGAACAGCTTCGACCTCAAATGAACAGTCTGTTTCCTTAGCAGTTTAATAGCTTATAAAAATATACACTAAAAATTGTTGCAATGCTCCAATAAAAACGAAAAAAAGCATTGAAAGTTTCAAAACCCTATGGCACAGATCATTTTTGATATAACTTAGTGCCTGCAAACTATAATTGCATATTTTCATTGAAGTTTAGTACAACCGGTCATTATCACCCATAGAATCGATATCCGAATAGTTGCAAAATATCTTATATACGGTAATAGGATTTAAAACTTTGTAAAACTCTGTGTTTTTGAGACTTACGCGAATATTAGACATTTTTAAATTAAACAACTTTACGGAGCTTATCGCGGTTTATTTTTAAATTTTATCACCCAACGATTCGAACCCTTTGCAGCGAAATTACAAATTAAAACTTGTAATTTTTACTTAAAAACTATGTGATAGTTATGGGAGTAAAGTAAACAAGAAAGAATTTTAAAAAATTCAACAGTTTTTTCTATACGAGCATTACATTTTAAAAATGGTAGTCCGTTTTCGGAATGTTGTAGTAACATATAATTTCAATAAGATGACAGGAAATTAAATTTCGAAATTCTATTAAGTTGAGGGCGAGAGCAAGCAAAAAGGACTTCATGGTATAAAACCGTTAATATTATAGCTTAGTTCATCTCTGCATATAAAATTTCAATTAAACCAAGATTTTATTTAAAAGGAATTAATATGGTTGAATTAGATATTACATAAATACTTGTTTACAACCCGAAAATTTACACTTAAATTATCATTTACATTACATTAACATTTGAATCTTAATTTACTTAGACAGTCATACTTTGTAGAAAAACCTTACATCAACAATGTGGTAAGAAATTTAACCAAAGTGTAGTACCTAACAATATTTAAAAAAATGTTAAACATTTATCATAAGAATGTGTTGAACATAGTCTAGCTTGCCATTAATTAAAAATGCGTTGGCCCATATCTTTTGTACGCGAAGACCTTGTCTCCAAAGTAATTCGGGGTTGGGGAAGTAATTTTCTATTCCTACCTAGAATAAGCAAGAGGTAAGGAGAGCCAGAATAATGTTTAGTAATGTTAATACTCAAAGGTTGATATGATGCCTTATTAGTTAGTTTAGTGACTGTTACGTAGACATTATGTACTTACCTTGTCTAAATGAAGTGATGAAAGATTTAAAGTTCTCGAAATTAGGGCACGAAAAATTAGTATTATTAAAAAAAAAATAAAGTTCTGGCTTAATTACGACCGCGGCAATCTACATCGAGATTATCCAACGGCGCAATATCATAGTGAAAAAGTTTACGCTCAAACGCGGGTGCTCTCTCTGTTGCTTTACTTTCATATCCTGATATGAAGAATATCCGACACGATCAGAGAGAGAAAGAAGTCGCAGGACATGTTTTTTAGATGCACTTTGGACGTATCTTTATTTTTACACAGTCGCGTTACATTTCCCTAGTACAACTTAAGAACCACAACAAATAGTTATTGCTCCCCCACGAGATTCAAACCTACGACCCCCCATTTAAAAATCAAGACTACATATCTTTAAGCTAGGGAGACGGTTATTTATTGGCAAAACAAGTCCAAAATAATATCAACAGTCCCTTGTGTATGTAGTTAAAAACTAAGAATATTAGCCTAGTAAAATTAAAAAAAAAACAATTTTAGTATGATAAGTCGCAATTATTTTTTAATATATGAAGAGTGATAGCACTAGATGTTTTATCGACATTAAAATAAGTTTTTCTTTACTTTAAACCGATACCTTAGCATGGAAAATGTACAAAATAATGCAGAATTAGGTTTAAGAAACTGTTCAAAAGTATTCATATATAGCGTATTCTGGCACCGTAGTGTCTTTAAAAATAATACATCATACGAAGAATCAGAGTAACGTAAGTCGTTTCGTTGATAGTTTTCATTTATATGACTTTAAAATGAATTATAATTTGAAGAATTTAAATGATAATAAATTAATAATTTAAAAAAAATTAAAATGAATTAAAATTTGAAGTTCTAGACGAAATATACGTAAAATTGTGACTACTTATTATTAAATTACTATTACGCCCGAAAGCCTTATTATCTTAAACAAATCTACAATAAAATTCATTTTATTTTTGACGATACTGACTACCTAGGTTGAATATTTAACATATAAAAATATAGCCTGACATTTAAAGCTGCAAAATACGAAATCGAAACCAAAAATACCATACTACTTTAAGAAGACTGCATCGAGTAATAACTTACAGAAAACAATTAATAATAACAATAATAAGCAATGGTCAAAAGGTGTCAACAAGAAGTACAAAAATGTGCCATACCATTTTATTTCTGAAAAATATAAAGCAAAAATAAAATTCCACAATACATGACCCTTCCAGATAAACATGAAGATTTAAATTGTTAATCCCTTGCACAAATAACAAATTTATTATTTTGCATCAAAATATTCAAGGTCAACTTTCAAAAAATTTCTTGAAATTACTCTTTTAGACTTCTCTACTCTTTTAGACTGATTACAAAAATGTACAACATGACAATATATATAACAGAACCTACAGAAGATACAACGTATATAGACCAGCAATGTAGGTAAAGTAAATGCTTATTTGATTCCTTCTTACCTTTTTACCATACAGCTCAAGTAACAGATTTAAAAGTAATAAAATAAAATTATCAGCACACAATCCATTTTCGCGTTTAAACGCAGCTATTCACAAAAAAATTAAAATAAAGTTTCAAAATTATTTAGATAGTATGTCGTTTTCCAATGTTCACACAGTTAGACTTTAATACTGCATTTTATGAGTTTCATGACACCTTCTGTTTACTCTATAAATTTCGTTTTCCTGTCAATCAAGTCGAGATAAATACGATTCACTAGATCTCTAAAGGACTTAACAAAAGTTGTAAAACGAAGGAACAGCTTCGTGACAAATAAAACAACAACAAAATAAACAGCACCAAAGAATCGTATACAAAATATTCAAACATTCTTAGAATTTGCATCAATAGTTCCAAAAAGTATGAAAATAGTAAATATAATATATACATAAAAATAAAAATATTGTCAAGGCAAAAAATAAAAATAGCAAATAAAAATAAAATAAAAACGGAAATTACAAATAAATTTATTAAAAATATTGGAAATAATAAAATATTGACAGTGCAAATACTTTAAAAAATTATTTTATCTATTTGAAAAGTAAAAACAATAATAAAATAATAACGTCTGACGTAAAATATGGAAGACTAAATTAATTTTTTTACACCCTATTGACGAAAATTATATTAAAAAAAATGATAATGACACCAAGAAATATGAACTCGGGGCTATGATGAGATATGTACATAGGTGATATAAGCAAGCAAAGAACAAATAGCTAAGTGACTAACTCACCTTATTAACCTGTCCATGGAAACAGGATTTTTTCTGAAAAATTAAAATAGTCAATAGTAAGACATTTGCATAAAGAAGGTGAAACAAGTATTATGGACAATTATCGAGATATCGCCCTCATTCTTCTATTCTTAAAAAAATTGAGAAAGTCATTCATACACAACACACCTGTTTATAATAAATATAGGATAATAACACAGAACGTTATGAGTTTCAAAGAAATAAATCGATAAAAGTTGCCAATTCGGTTCTTATCAAACAAATCTTAATTTAAACAAATGAAAACACTATACTACCAAAATTTTATTTGACTTGTCAAAGGTTTTTGATTTCGTTCCACATGGCAGACTTATAATCAAATTAGAACGGAATGGTATTAGGGGCCCAACTCTCAAGTGGCTAAAATCCTACTAAGAGAATAGAATGCAGTAGCCAAACATGATGAGAAAAATATTGTACAGCAATACCAATCTGAATACAAAGTAAATAAATATGGCGTACC
>JAOCPS010599811.1:0-11062 GCA_025505425.1 Graphium colonna | reverse complement strand
TATATAACTTATTATAATATTAATTGCGAATATTGAACTATATTTTAAGATTTTATGTCTTTATTTAGATTATTTGTTTGTAAGGAAGTTGTGATTACAATAGTCATTACAGTACCTATATAAGTTAGATTGTGAAAAACACTCACTTTTGTTCTGGAATTCTTGCGAAATAAAACTAAATTGTCTTCTGTATATTTATTTATCATAATAGACTCTGGTCAGGAATCCCATGGCGTATCCCCGACATATACATAGTTTGGAGTTGTTCGATGACAGGTATATGTGTCGAGACGGGATCGTAATTATATTATTACTGGGCAAAAAATTTTTGGTAATAAAACGTGAGTTTAAAAGTAATCAACAATCAGATTGGTTTTCGTCCGCAGAAAATCTATGGGTGATTATAACTATTAATAAATGCCATATACATATATGCGCTTTATACTTATGCAATAAAAATAGAGGTAATGCGTTTGATACCTAACTATATTAATTCTGTGACAAACTTACGAGTATTATATTGTCTCATCCTGGAGATAAATTCATAATTACTGACGATTTTAACCTTCCACATATAACTTGGCAGCGACAATCGGATATGATGGAGCTAGTGCCCATTAACTGTTCATCACAAATTAATAATTTCTTTATTGATACATTAGTTTGTGTAGACTTACTTCAGTACAATGGTATAAGCAATTTTAATAATATAATTTTGGATCTGATTCCCAGTAACTCTCACGTCCATGTTTTAGCACGTAATTCACTGATACAGGAAGATGTTCACCATGAAGGTCTATATATACTATAAGATTCGATGAAAGTTAGTGAGTAAATTCAACCTAAATACAATTATTCCAAAGATGAGTATGAAAAGATAAGGTTAGAATTAAAAGAATGTAAAAACATTTGTTAAATAGTGGTAATTTAGATAATATGACACAACTATTTTACAGTAAATTATATGAATTACGTGACTTATACATTCCGAAAAAACTTGTAAAATCTTCTCGTTACCCACCTTGGTATAATCGACCTCTAATAAAAATATTACGCAGTAAACATAGATACCACCTTAAGTTTAAAACACACGGTAATCTGAGTGAAACTTTCTCATGCCTACGCGTTAGAGCCAAGGAATTAGAAAGAGAATGTCATACAAACTTTATCACTAACACGGAATAACATAATTTTTGGAGTTACGTAAAAAGGAGTAAAACTTCACAATCTTTCCCTAGTAACATGACACTTAACGATGAATCAGGGAACAACGGATAGGAAATCGTTAACTTATTTTCTAAATATTGTGTCACACATACACCACTGGTTTAGCATTAACAATCTCTTGTTAAATTCAAGTAAAATATGTTCCATTTATTCTACGTAATGTTAAGAAAAATGACTCGAGTGACATGTAAAATAACGAATTCATTAATATTTCGGATTCCACGGTATTTTTTTATGAATAGCACTAGATTCTGGTCTTTAATGGAGCTTCCATATTTCATCTCTCGCTAGTAAACTAAGCTCCGCTTTCTTCGCAATTTGGAAAATAAGGCAGTTCACAGACGTTGATACTACAGAGTGTACTTTTATTATTTCCATAGTATCTTGTTTTATGGTATTTTGCTGTGCTGTAGCGCAGCTGATATAAAAACAGTCATTATTATTGCAAAAAGGAGCTATTCGACTGATATACAATATTGGTGCCCGAAATACGCTTCGAGATATTTTTAAAGAAATAGATGGCCTTGCAATACATTTTTTATAATATTGTATATATTCGTCAAAATATTAATTTATATAAAAAAATAGTTATAGACCTAAATTTAATGCTAAAAGCAAGGACAATCTTAGTACCCTAAGTTTTCGTCTACAAAAGACGAATAAATCGTTTATGGGTCAAGATATACGCATGTGTAATAAAATACCACCATCTGTGTTGAACCTACCGTTAAGATAATTTGAAAGCAAAATTAAAAATACACTTCTGCGTAAGGTTTATTATACTGTCGCAGAATATTTTTCAGATTTGAATGCGTGGGATTAATGCTGTAGATACTTGCGTAGGTCATACGAGATAGTTGTAAATCAACAATATTTTAAAAGAGCAATTGCTGAGTTTCTCGCCCGCTCTTCTCAGCAGAATCTACCTTCCGAGCCTGCGGTAGCTTCATTACGAACATTAATATAAAATATAAAATTGTGATACCAACACCAATGTAAAATTTTGTCGTTTCATAAGAACGCGTAAGCGTCTATGCGAATAAAGATATTTTAAATTTTTCTTAAATTTTTGAATAATTTCATTTAACATTCTCGCAATAAAACGGTAGCAATTTGCCTACTGATAAAGATTATGGTAGTGAAACTTATCATCAAAACTCATTTAACCTAAACACCGTATGTATAAATAAAACAGAGATAAGCAAACTATTAAGATCTTTAGATCTGAATAAATCAGGTGGACCAGATCTTATCTAGATCTATTTATTGGCAGTTGTGCTCCGGAACTCTCTGAGCCTCTTTTCATTCTCTTTCGTAGCTCAATATCTGAAGATGTAGTACCAAGAAATTGGAAAAAAGCGTACATAACACCTGTCTTTATAAAGGGAAAAGTAGGGTAACTAAGCAAGTTACTAATACTTAAGTACTTGTTTGCAAAAATATTGGAAAAAATTATACATAATCAAATTTACTTCTCTTTGTCTCTTGTATTACCAGCGCTCAACATGGATTTTTTAAAAAGCGATCGACTGTCACGAATCTAGTACTTACTCATGACTTTTTACTAAAATTATGGATGATGGTAATCAAGTATACTGTATATATACAGATTACAGAAAGTGCTTTGATAGAATAGACCATCAAATATTTTTGGAAAAACTTACAGCACTAGGCATTCACTGATTTGCTTCATATATCAAAAATAGAAGACAAGCTGTTGTATTAAAGGGATTCATGTCCATCAGGTGTGCTACAAGAGTCCCTTTTGGGCCCCTTACTTTTTATTCTATTTGTGAACGATATTGAAAAATGTTTCATACATTGGAAAATACTTTTATATTCTGAGTCTCTGAAAATATTAAAAGTCATTAAAAATGCTCAAGATGCTACATTACTTCAGGCAGACCTTGATAGATTTGTAACATATTGTAGTAGAAACAAACTGGAGCTAAATGTGCCTGAATGTGTTCTCATATTATTTGCAAGAAAAAATAATACCTTTGATGGCGCGTATCAGTTAAACGGTACACCAATTACTAGGATATATGTAGCTCCTTCAAGACCTTGGAGTTACTCAGGACGTTAAACTCACTTACGGCAAGCATATATCCAATATTGTATTTAAAGCAAACAAAGTTTTAGGTTTTGTAATACGTTGCTCATCAGTTTTTAACCTAAAAACGATAAAAATTCGCTACTGCTCATATGTGAGACCCATATTATAATCTAAGCATCACAGGTCTGGAACCCATAGTACGAAACTTAAATATTACGAATAGAGTCTATCCAAAAAAGATTTCTAGGATATCTTGATTACCGAGTGCACATTAAATTTCGCGATTATTATGAAAGACCTTTTTATTTCGCTATCCATTCGGCGTAATGTTAATGTTATTTGTTATTATTTTAAGATTATAAACAGTTCAATATATTCCTCAGAATTATTATCTAATATCTATTTAAATTTCCCCCTACGTGACAAAATAAAACATAAAGCACTATACATTCCTAGAACTCGTGCAAATTATAGAAACAATTCCTTCACGATAAGATCTGCAACATTATTAAATAGTGAACCAGATATAGACAACTTTAGTTAGTCATTTTTTTTGTAAGATAAGTCGTAAAAGTAAATATGTTCTTGTTGTTACAACTAAAATTTATATCATATTTTATTTTTGAAGACGTACTCATACTTAAGTCTGCGTAAATTACATACCATAATTTAATTAAATTCAATTCATTTTTTTTTGTTTATATGGAAGTAAATAAAATTGCATAACTGTTAACGTTTAAAGTGAAAACTTGTAATTGGCTTTTTTATGTATTATATATATCTTAAGTGAATAATGTAATAGCTAGTTTTCCGAATAAAATAAAATAATACAGTACTAATCAGCCAAAAAATATTTTTTATGATTTTTGTCTATGAATGTATTTATCTGGTTATCTATCTGTCTATTTGGGTTGGCTAATCTTCAAAATGGCTAAAGAATTTGATCGACTTGCACTAACATATCCAATTCTGCAAGGGTAAATTGAAGCTATTTTTTTAGAACATGGGTGGAAAAAATACAATACCGTGGAAAACTGTAAACTCTACAAATTGTAAGTACAAGCAATCTATGCTAAATAAATACTAAAAAAAGCGTTCGTATTATCGATATAAGAACAACATTTTTTGACACACATACATTAAAAGTCTTTTAGAAAATCAAACTGACGGAGACACATAAAAGGAGATGCTTCAGAAGTGTATGGAACGCTGGCCAAGTAGTGTATAATACATATCAAAGTGGATCACAAAAAGCTAAATTTTTTTCGAATAGTTAAATAAACGGTTTCAAGTTCATTAAAATGATGTTATTATTTTGTCAACAATAGCTGATAACTATAAAAAAAATATTTTTATAGCTGATAACACTGATCAGATACAGGCAATAATTAAAACGACTGTTTGACATTAGAAATGTTTATCGTTATTGACTGTCAAACGTTGTCTTTTTTTCAGTAAATAAATCATAATGAGTTTTTTTTACAATACATAATTAGTGGGTAATTCATTACGTACTTTGCTTATAACATCTGTGTCGAATGAACAGAAATGCATTCAGTTATAGACGTAAATTCATTCGCAAAAAGTGAACCTTAAGAAAATTGTTGGGTATAATTTAAAATTCCATTAAATAAACCCATTTTTAACATTATTAAGTAAATTAAACAATTTATGAAACATATGTTAATTTCTTAATAAAGATCATCATAGTCTCTTACAAATATTCCATACAAAGTCTGTGATAACACTTTTTTACCTCAATACTGACCAAAATTCAAATACCAGACGGTCGTTATGGTATTTGATCATATGCAATAAAGATAACAAATTCCGAAATCACACACAAAGCTCGTAATCAGTAGCGAAGTGAATACCAAAACAATATATGTACCAACAGTATATAGATATAGTAGCCACAATACATAAGTCCAAAAATTAAGGCTTACGTAGTAGTAGTATTAATTTAACAAAACAGAACGAAAATATCCACGGCAAAATTCAGAACATAAAAATTTAATAAACAAACGTCAATTTAATCAAAGCATACACAATATTTGTCATTCTGAAAAATAATGTGACTTTTTATAATCGATTTTGTTACCGGCTTCTGTCAATTAATCATTAACAAATAAAAAGAAAATCAACAAGAATCTATTATATATTTACTTATCACATTATCTTACGTTACGTTTTTATTTTTCTTATATTATATTGACTAGAAATTCTAGTACTTAGACGATAATGAAATATTTATATCAATTCCACCTAGGAATTATATAAACTATTCGATACTATTTAAAATGTATACCACATTAAAAAATCTACGAGCTATTTATATAATTTATTTTATGTTACGAACTGAACAATTATGCACTAATATTTTTCCTATTTGCAAACTCCAGATCAGACATGAAAAATTAGGTATCGCTGAAAGCTATCGCACCAAGAGCAAAGTCCAGAGTTTATAAATTCAATTTAAACCTGAGTGCGCCGCGCAAATCGTTTCCTCTGCCATCAAACGAGAAGCCCCTTTGACGTTCGACGATGATGCCAATGCGTCACTTGCGTGCTCAGGACGCTTTCCGAATGTTAAATTTTAAATTGCAACTAAGAGTTTTTGCCTCTATAACGTAATCGAAAGATAGAAAATTTAGTAGAATGCCATAGGGGTCACCGGTGAACGTGAATGGTGACTGCCGTAAAACCAGTTTACTGCAGTCAAAGAAAGCAGTTAGGGAAAATCATAACAAATACGTATAATTTTTTTTCCAAACCATGTCGTTAATAAATTTGAAATATAAGATCCTAATATATAATACATACGCCAGAGGACTAATGCTAATCATGACAATGTTTTCACGAAGCTTTCCTTCATCTCAATCAATTTAAATGAACAAAATTTCAATTGAAACCGTTCATGACAGCGAACAGTTTTGGTCTTTTAAGCCAAAACAGTGCTACAATAAAATCTGAACATATACAGAAAACCCAACATAATCAAAATACAGGAGAAAAACGCATTTGCTTAAAACTTAATAACGGTAGAATCAAGTTTATTTTCAATATTGGTGGCAATTATAAATAAATTCGTTAGTATATAATACTCTGTACGTATTTTTGTTGTTAATTATTGTAAATAAATATAATAATTGTAAATACCCTTTAAAATTATTCTATACACATTTAAAAAAAATCTAGAAATTAAAATAATAATAAAGCTGTTGGATAAAATGGTATGATATACTTGAATTGTATTATATACTTGAATATATAGATTATTAATTTTAAATCTTTGAATAACGTTTTAAACGTCAATCAAACAAAAAAGTAAATAATATTGTCAGGAAAAAACATCAAATAGAACTTTAAAAATCAGTATTATTTTATTACCAAGAAGATTTTTTAATTTGATTTCTTGTAATGGTTTGGCCAACCGAAAATGACACTAAGCTTTCAGAAGTAAGTTAAATATATGTATGTATGTATCGTACAATTAACAAATACATGTCGTAAAGATTCTGTTCTGGGTTGTAAAGGAAATTGAAAAAAGAATCATGCGTTTTTTTGGCGACAGTTTCTTAAAGAACCACGCGATGGCTCCCGCATAATCGGTAAAGGACCTACAGACTAGACTAGACTCTAGACTTAGAATTAGAGAAAATAATGATTTAGAGTGATACCGTGTATACTGCATACATGCCAGGTATATAATAGATAATAACTTTAATACTATATGCTTCTTCTGTATCTATAAACTGTCATAGCAGTTAACTGCTTAACTTATATATAAAAATAGTACAGTGAGCGAGAGCGAGAAGACTTATTTAGCTATACTTATCATTAAAGAGGTTAATCTTACGTTTATCAATTTAATATGCAATAACATTGAAGTATCTTTTCGTCACGTTGTCTGTACTTTAAAGTAAGTTATGCATACGTAAACATGCATGCGATTCGTGATTTTGGGTTTTCATAGCAGCTGTTATGTTTAGCAGAACATTAAAAAAACTTTATTTGTAAGCTGAGAAGTAGTTAAATATACATGTAATAGATGTAATACATATATTAATAATCTCAAATAATGAAAGTATATGAATAACCCTGAGAGCAATGGATAGTCACTAATACAATCCTAACCATATCACATAATGTTTAGTATGATCCGATGGATTTAGTTGGTCAGCAATTCGCCGCCGCCAGCGCTCAAGGTCAACTGGATCATGTATTGAATTTGGACATCAAGTTACCTGCACCGTGTCAACGTCTCACGGGTATTATTGCTACAATAGGTAAAATTATCAAAAAGGTTTTAACATCTGATGATTCCCCTTTTTTATGTACAAAAGCAGATTGTTCACCTAAAGATAAGTAATGACATCGCTTGCGAACGCTCTAAACTTGAAGAGACTAGCCGATCTCCTTTGACTTAATGAAAAAATTACTCTGGTAGCCTGCAAATTGGGCAATGAAACGTTTATTTCACAATAATTTTGTGTATAAAGAGGGTAATTGGTGAGTTATCCACGATATTAAAGGAGATCACTCAGTACTCGATTTTCATCATATTTATTTTATAAAATTAGGGGTATGTTTAAGCCCTAATTTTCCGATAATGGAATGAAAGGTGGCGTTTGTGATTCGCCGGTACGCGTGTGGCCGTTGACCCTCTCCTCCGCCTTCCGTCTCGCTCATTTCTCATTAAGTATTATATTTTTTAACTCTAAATTATGTTCACTCAGTGGTTAACTATTATTTATTTTTATTCTCCATATGTGACTCACCATTCATCCTGTATACTCGTATATATTATTCTCCAAGTTTTGACCGTTACCTTTAGCGTAAATCAATCGTACGAATAGCTGTTAATAGTAACAAAAATACCTGATTCGTTGAATTAATACAGGGAAATCTTGCAATGATGTGGAAACGATGCAAAAAATGATGGCGGCAGGGATGAACATCGCTCTTCTAAACTTAACGTTCGGCACTCGTGAGGAACATATAGAGACGATCAAAATGTTGCGCCAAGCAGCGAAAGAATACAGTGATGCTTTAGGAAAGATCTTTCCGCTAGCAATTGGAGCGCGCTTACCAGGCCGAAAAATAAGAACTGGAAATATTTCTGATGTAATATTTTATGCAGCAACTAATTAAAATTGAAGCATTAATATTAACATATGCTGTTGTATTTTAAGCAGCATCGACACACTGTATGACCATTAGACTCTGTACTTAATAATAAAAGATTGTAAAAACAAAAAGAATAAAGCATTGGACTTCAAGACATGTCTACTAAACTATTATTATTTATTTATATCTTCATGCACAAAAAAAGTTTGCACAAAGGCGGACCTAACCTTTAGGTGGTACCGAGAGATTAAGGTAGGTGCACAATACATGATAGCTTAATGCAGGTGATACATATAATTGAAAAAGGAAAGTATATGCAACGGCTAAGACATTATTTTAAAATATACGTCAAAACCATACCAAAAATATACATTATAAACATATCTATAAATTTATATATAATCTTATATATAGCCATCCTGACATCTAGTCGTACAATCTACCAATAATAACCGAGAAGTAGTAAAAAAAACATACTATATTACAGTTATGTTTGAGTTTATCTTTTTTTTCAGACTTTTGAAGAACCCGTAGAACTAAAAGCCGGTGAAATAGTTCGCTTAACAACAGATGAGACCTATAAAGACAGATGCTCAAGCAGCATAGTTTATATTGATTTCATGTATTTTGCTGAACAGCTAAAGAAAGGGGACATAATTTTACTAGACAATGAAATGATACAGTTAAAAGTTGAAGTAATATCAAGTACAACGTTGACTTGTAAAATCGAAAGGGGTGGTTTTCTTGGATCAAATAAGGACGTGTTTGTACCAAATGTATTATTGAAAATATCTAACATTACAGAGAAGGATAAGGCATTTATTGATATGATTGTACATTATCAGGTAAGAGTTTACCTCTTATCGCATACTTTTTTGGAATAATAACAATACATTAGATCTTCCTCAAACTTGTACAAAATGTAGTTGAAATCACTAAACTAACATTTGGTTGTCATATTATTAAGAAAAATTGATTTTCGAAAAAGTAATTTAAATGAGACATAATTTTTTAAATTATTATTTAACTAGCTGTTGCGTGTGGTTTTTTTTAATCTGTAAACTTCTTAACTAACGTTTTTAACTTTCAGCTGGAAATTATTGTTGCATCATTTATAACTTCAGGCGATTGCATTATTGAATTAAAAAATGCATTGGGTGAAAAGGGGAAAAAAATTGCTATAATTGCCAATATACAAACTATACATGGCTTTCTTAATTTTGATGAAATTCTTGAGGTTGGAAATATTTTTTCCGTTATTTAAAATAAAAATTTACTATTATTTTTAAATATTTTGTACATTGTTTAGGTGGCTGAAGGAGTTATGATAACAAGACAAGAATTGGGATCTGATATTACAGCAAAAAAAATGGTTATAGCTCAAAAGAATATGATTGCCCGTGCTAACAAGGTCAAAAATTAATCAAAAATAGTTCCTATCTAAATTCTCATTCATTCCTTTCAATTTAAGAGTATTAAGAAGATGATGGATGTTATTTTTATTATTATTCTATATAAGTTTAACTTGAGCTACTGGTCACAAAAACAAACCACCTTGAGTTCTGTAAGGTTGAATTTTTATTGGATGACTTAACGTTGACTGGCGTTAATTGTCTACATAAATATTAATTTTCCTCACTGAATATCAAAAGTGTAATAATATTTCTAGTTTTTAAAAAGAAACTGAACAAGACTCATTTCCTATATTATTTCCTTAACATCATTGAGCCTAGAGAAAAGAATGTTTCATATTATACCATACACACCTTTAATGCACGACATGAACTTTATTCGTTCGTTTTACAAATGTTTAACTGTAGTAAACCTTGCCGGAAATTAATGTCACAAGTGAAGGTATGGTTCAAGCAAGTGATGTATTTGATGATATGATGTTACATCATACACAAGATAGCTACGCCATTTATTTTGATATCTACCATTTATATTTATAGTATTTCTTTTCTTATATATTAATTTAATTATTATTAAAGCTTTGCGAAACACAAAGCGTACTTAGCACCGCGTTATAGAGGCGGAACGTCGCGTTTTAACGATTATCGCAACTAAATAGCGATCTGCATAACGCTCTAGTGATTCTAACGCAATGTAGGATACACCAGAGTATAGTGCAGATCTCTAGCAATTTCGTAAATGTCATTGGCTATTAAAATGTCAATGATTTATATTATTAACAGTTTTCTTTTATTTAATTTCCCATTTTCTCCCAATAATTTTTATTGTTATGTCTTTTTAATAAATCTGTTAAATATCCTAACCCATCGACTTAATAGAACATAATTTGCGCTAAAACGCGACGTTAGGCTAGCGGCTATAAACTTGTTCTGTTTGTTGAAGCCTATAGTGAGTCTGACTAAGATTCAAAAGCTGTCGGAACTATCTATATAATCTGACTATTTTATATATTTCAACCCCGAACACACACTTAGTGTTCGGGGTCTAAGTAAAAAGATACTTACAAAATCGAAGGGATTAATTTCCGGTTCAAATATTATTTTTTATATTTAAAATCTTTCTCTCTCCAATCGTTCCCTCATTACTGAGGATCGTGGTCATTTAGTATTCTACAGCGATCACTCTGGCACCACCGGTTCCCGTCCATAGTCTTATTTACGTATAGAGAAAATACCT
>JAOCPS010599700.1:0-10000 GCA_025505425.1 Graphium colonna | reverse complement strand
CCGATTAGTAAGAAGTTCATTGGTTTTGTTAAGAGGTTCAAGATCTTCATTGCATAGTAATATTAAAAGTAAGCTAATTGTAATTTTAAATGGTCTTATCTTTTATATCCTGTTGCGACTGAGCATTATGAATAAATGTGACTGAATAGAAATAGTCTTTTGTAGCATTATGGAAGGTAAATATTGATCCCGGCAGTAATTTTAATTATTTTTATTATGTATTTATTATTTTTTTTAACTTAAAATCATGCGATCAATTGTAAAAAGAGCTGCTTCTGCTGAGCGAAGATCTATTAACCAAATACTTTTCATTATATTATCAGAAGCAAAATCATACCTCAAAAGTTTTTCCACCAGCAGCTTTCCAAGGAAACCTGTGCCCCCAGTCAAGAAGACTGTTGAACCAGCAAACAGTTTCTGTATCTGTGATTCTCCTAGAGCCGTTCTTTCGTCCACCATGTCCAAATACGTGATATCCCCTCCCTGCTTCATTTCCGTATGATCCGCTTCTAAGACCGCCATTCCTGTAAAGTTTGAATTTAATTAGTTATAATTAAGTCTTTAGGTACGATTTTATTTACTAAGATCCGTAAGCATGTGTCCTAAGTGGTATATTTTAGAGGTTGCAGACCAAGTATCACAAATCTGTGAGATAAAATAAAACAAAATTACTAAAACTGAGGATCCTAATTTTGTTTCTGAAACCTACGCAAATATTAGACATTTTTAAATTAAACTATTAAATGGATTTTATCGGGGTTTATTTTAAATCTTATCCCCTGACGTTTCGAACCCTTTACGGCGTTTACGGTCATGGTATAAAAATGTTTGATGTTCTGGTGTCACTATTAAGTTAATATTCAACAAGCTGACGGTATGCAGGATTGACAAGTGACACCAGGACATCAAACATCTCAATCCTACCCATGACCATGAACGCTGAAAAAGGTTCGAAGCGTCGGGTGATAAAATTTAAACGCTAGTATACGCTTAGGGTCCTAGTTTAAAAAATTAAGAAAGGATCACTTTAATTTTTAATATAAAACAAATCAATATTATAAGGAGGACAGTACCCACATATTACTTCTATTCATCTAAAATTTCTCATCTAAACATCATGACCTATGTATGAACACGAATAAAGTCAGAACTCGCGCACTCAAACAATGGTGTCATATATTACACATGCGCATTATTTTAATAAGGGTGCGTACACATGGACTTCAGTGCCCCTCTTCTTCATGTTTCACGAATACGTACAGTATTATATACATTAATATCTACTTGAACAAAGAGCGATTATTAAGATTGACCTTCAGTCTATTGAACTTGACTTTTAATGGGCCTAAACCTTTAAGGCCAAATAAGGTATTTAGAGGGAAAACAGATCGCATTGACACGGTGCCTCTTGTGTGTTTGGTGGTGATTCCAACCTACATTTTAGAATGTATTCACTCAGTCTACACGACAAAGTAATAATAACAACTATTATGTTAACAAGCTTCATATAACGGCCCAACAAAATCTACAAAATATTGGGGATATGATTTTACACAGGATATTAAACGTTAATCGTCCATGTTAACTTCATAAAAAAAAGCAATGAATTAAATATTTACCTTATATATGCGAGGTAACTATGTAAGAAAATAAAAACCTTCAGGGTTATGTTTCTAAGACTAATATTACTAATAGTCTATATGTCCTTTACGTTGTGGTTCACTTTTTAGTCATAACGTCTTTAAAGATTTTTTCAAGACAAAAATAGCTAACAACTTCTTTCTATTAAGTTAGTCACCCATTGAAATATCATAAACCATATCCAGTTCAAACGTGCAACAACTAATTTGCTATATTACTCTGCTGGAAAAAATCGATATTTTTTTAAGCTATAATAAATATTATTTTATAGCTGAAACACGCTGAGATAAGATATCAAGTAGTTGAAAATAAAGGCAATTAAAAAACGAAGTGAAAAATATGACCGAGGGTATATAAAAATGGGTGGTAAAATAAACTTGTAATTAGCCAGCTAATGTTAAATTTTAAATGTTTAGTTTAAGTGATAATTTAATAGGAAGAAAATAATATAACAAAAAGTTAATTATCCTGCGCACAACATTTATTATCGTTTATAATTATTACTAAGGATCTAACCGTTGTTGTAGTACAATTCACAACTAATTTCCAACTAGTTAAATCATCGTCACTCAATTACCATTTGGTACAATGTAAGAATATTGATTTTACAAGCTATTTCGAACAAAACGATTACGCAAGAACTTATTGTGCAAATAAACGGTTATCCACTTAGGAATCAAAACACGAATCCTTGCAAAGCAAACATAAACAGATTTATTGCCACATTTGGATAAATATTCAAAGCAATATCCTTTTCGTTTCTTCAATTTACAACTTTATAATTAATTTATGCTAATTTTTGATTACATCCTTCTTAATAGCATAATCATATAAATTTTCATATTTTCGGACTCTGCAAGACAATGAGTTATCGATATTCATGAAAAGTTCCAGCATTACTTTTAAATTTTCCCAATGTTATTTATTTCATGGAAATTAACAGAGGAAAAATTAAGTGACATATACCGTGTATGTAGTTTTCCTCATTTGAATACGTTGTGTACTTTAATGGTTAAGTGTTAAAAGAGTTGTTTCTTTTGGTGTCGAATAATAAAATGTTTATTTCTTCGATTTTGATCTTTTTAGGATTCCCCTAAGTCATTATTTGATATGTAATCTCAAGGTCTCTAAGAACGTGATGTGTTTTTACGCTTAGAAGCTGTTAGAATACTTTACGATAAATATTGCATTATTTATTATATATTTCCATAAAGAGTAGCACGTGTGAGATTGTCATGATCTAATGAGGGTCGGGGCCACCAAAAGCTGCACCACGGATTAGGTCTCTCCCCACCTGTCTACCTTAGGCCAGATTAATAGTCACTTGCGTATTGCAATTGAGGAACTTCAGAATGTCATCTGTGCATGGGGTGGGTATTCCTCCCCTACTCCTTCTCCCCTTTACTTGGACCACTAGTATACCCTTCCCCAGATTATCAGGGATATGTGCCCGAAGAATGAGAGATATCATACGGATAGCTGGTTTTAAATAAACCCTTGAGTTATAATCTATTCTTAAATTTATTTCTTCCGAAAATGACACACCAATTCATACAGTAATTAATGAGCATTCGAATTAGCACAAGGAAAGTGAAGCCACGGAGATTTTTTATAAAAGTTACAGTATAATTTTTATTTTTAAATAAAGGTACTTTTGTTATGAGATCCTTAAAATTTAACGGATCTTTCTAAATGCCATCGCACATTAAGTAAGTCGGGTGAGAACGAACTATTAACTCGCAACACTGAAATATTTTTTTTCATTATCTACCCTTCTAAATCATCATATTATTGTAAAGTGTAATCTACTTAAAAAGTATTAACTACAGACAACACTATTGAATTACATATTTAAGTCCTTACTAAATCGTAAGTGGACCTGGTAGGATTCCATGTAAATTAATAATTTAGTTAAATAACTACGATTGGGCTAATCAGGCTGATAAGCGAATTATTCAAAAAACAATATGACCGACTTCTCATTCAACCATCTAAAAAGTTGGTCCAGTGCCTGATATCTCACTGGGTGAATAGGTCATTTACCCAGAAGTTGAGAATCGGTAATTCAGTGAATTTCTGCAAAATTTAATACACTTTTGTGTGATTTTTTGTTGATTGGTCTGAAGGACATTATCAGATTTTAGAGACTCGAGGCCCCTGCAGATTTTCGCTTAGCGCTTTTTTTGTACTTTAATCTGGTCTCCATCCGATAGCTTATCAATATTTTGTCTAGGTTTTAAACATTTTAAACAAAAAAAGACATGACAGATCTCACCGACTTCTCCAGTACAATATTTATTACATACCTTTACTTTGTGTCTCTTCTATTTGTTCTATTATCATCATTACTTTAAATACTTCATCTAAAGTTACGATAATTGTAAGTCATAAAGTTATATTTTTATTGTCTGTTAAAACATTTATTATCTTTGTATGTATCAGTATTTATTTCTGTTGTTGTATTTCCAATAACACAAACTATGTTTTAGATTTAAATTATTCAAATATGTCAATTTCCTAGTTGCAATTATACCTATTTCTTATGTAGGTGTTTACGCCATTGAACTCGTCCTGAGTGGCTGAAACGATTTTGATGATTTTTTTGTGTGGTTTCAGGTAGGTAGCTCCTGATTGTTTAGAAGGGACCCAAAGATGGCGCTGTTACCAAACTTCGTTAAGAACAACATCTGCGAACTTCATTAGTTTTTTTTTTAAATACGATAAGCATAATATGGTTATGTACGCTTTATACGACGGTCACATTTATACAAAATGCTTTTGTAAAAAAATAATCATATCAAAATTACCAAATATTACTTATTTTATAAAAGTGATTAAAGTGTAAACGAATATTAAGAGGATTTTAACGTGGGAAATAATTCTGTTTCCAATTTTCTCAGATGTTTCCAGTTATTGGCTACAAAAATAACAAAGGTGTAATTTATATTGATTCGAATATAACTTGCGCGTTATTGAATACATCTTATATTTGTGAAATCATCATAGTCCTTTCAGTTCTGAAAATAATCTTATATTGACTTAAAATGTTATGACTGCATTTATCACTTTAATAAGCCAACATGCATATGTAAGTACTAGTATATAATTTTGATCACATATATCATCCTTTTTTTTCCTAAGTCTGTATATTAGGTCTTTACCTATGAAATTGCCGTCCTTCAGTACTGGTCATTTCAAATAAAAAAAAAAATTGGAATAGTTCTGTATTCTAAATTCAAATTATTTTTATTTTTAAAACATGACATTTTTTTTTACAAACTCAGTCTTTTGTTTATTGATTACCATTGTATTTTCATCATATTTGAACATTTGTCGTCAAAATAGATACTTTAAAAATTCGTTTAATTATGGAATATGAGTTCTGTCGTGGCATCAACGCAACACAAACGGCATGTAACATCAAAAACCTTTGCGGAGATAACTGTACAAACGAACGCACGACCAGCTATTGGTCCTCCGGAGAACGTTTGAAGAAGATATAGTTAGAAGATTTTTTCAACTATGACGAATTAAAATCGATTGTGTAAGCTGATAAAAATCAGTCTGCAGCAACTTTTGGTATTAGCATCAAAACAATATTGATCCATTTGCGACAAATTGGCAAGGTATAAACCTTAATAGATGGGTGCCCCACGAACTTAACAATGCCAGCGCAACATACGCGTCGAGACCTGCCTCGGGCTGCTCAACAGGAAAAGAAATGAAGGAATTTTAAACCAAATTGTTACGTGCGAAAAATGGATTCTGTTCGACAATCGAAAGCGCTCAGCAAGTTGGTTAGATCCTGGTTCAGCACCAAAGCAATGCCCCAAACCAAAAATTATCGCGATAAAGGTGATGGTCACTGTTTGGAGGTCTAGTACGGATGTGATTCACCACAGCTTTTTAAAAAACGGCATGAGAATTACTGTTTATGTGTACTGTAAAGAACTCGAGACAATGATGGTGTAGCTTGCACATCTGAAACCAGCTTTGGTCAATCGGTCGTCCCCACTACTCCTTCACGACAACGCGCGACCCCCTACTGCGCAATAGACAGTCTCAAAGCTGAAAGAGCTGGGGTTGTTAGCTCTCCTTCATCCGTCATAGTCACCAGACCTTGCACCTACCGGCTATTACTTTTTTCAAAATTTAGACGACTTTTTCAATTCCCGAGAGGCAGTACAAAATGCATTTGAAAAGTTTGTTGCCCCCCGTCCAGCGGTGCAGAAATAAAAAAGATTGAAAAAATAAGTACTTTCACTTATTCCAAAACGGCAATTTCATAGGTCAGAATCTGTTATTAAAAAGTTCTCTTATTGTGATTATCTCATTTATTTCCTTTGTCTATATATACTTGTTCCTGTAAATTTGGCAATATATCTGCACCTCTTCGGATGTTTAGATGACTATGTAATTAAAACGCTGCATTTACACACTATGCACTTAAAAAATATTGATTTAAGTCTTTAACAAATATTGAACAATTTTATTGGTTTGTTGTTACCGCTTTCTTATTTTTGTATATATGTATATAAAAAAACAAGAAGCAAAATTGTGACGCACAGATAGATAATCAACTTTCGTCGCTCGCATAGTTACATGTGCTTTAACAGTACTTTACACCTTAAGCATGCTTTTTTAATGTTTATATTGGCTTGGACATTCAGACGGATCAAAAATCGCGATGCAGGCAATTCAGGGCGAGTCGTTTCAGTGTCGCAAGAGACATTGGCCAACGCAAATCTCCATGCGATGTACTGCGTCAGGAGAAATTACGGTAATTCAATACAATTATATGTAATATAGTGTTACTGAAGTATGCTGCTCTTTTGCTCTATAAATCAGCCAAGTATGCTTACTTAACTTTTCAGAAATATGACGAAACTAATAAATTGCTTTTTATCACGGAAAATATGGAGCTACAAAGATAAATATTCACGCTGCTTAACTGTTTAATATCCTGTCTTAACTTTAACCTTAAGCCATCAAATTTTTTTTCCCTTTTAATTTGGTGGTTTAAAAATATCTTATAGTTCACGTATAACCTCTTGCAGCTATCGTCAACAACTTTGTTACGTTTGGAATCTTAGAGTTACTTAATTATGTGACCTGATTATATGAATTATGTACCATACAGGTAAAATTTGAATGCAACAATATATTGAGAACAAAACAATTATAATTAATCTCCATGACTTACTCATTTAGCACAACTAGAAAGTGCTATTTTTGTGTGTTCATTCGGAGAACACGAAATAAGTAAATTTTTCAGCAATTACGTTGAACATCTAAAGTGCGCGTCTATGATGGCATAACGCTCGCCCGGGGAAGTACCACGGACGTGTCTTAAGTTATATAATATATAGTGTCTTAAGTTATATTACATTGTCAAAAAATATATTAAGCATGTCTTTTGGGGATGCCTGATGGCCATGTCTATCATTTTCTTTTAATGGTCAATCTACTTAGAGATCAGCCAATTGCGCAGGAAATATCCGGACCGACTTTAACATGCCCACCCGACGCATGAATCATCTCTCTTTTCAGGCAATCGGGTGATCAGCCCGCATTGTCCTATTCCAACCAAAAAAACAACGATACAAAGTTATTGTTCCGCCATGGGATACGAACCCACGATCTTCAGTTTACAACGCAAACGCCAAAACCACTAGGCTACGAAGGCGGCTTGAACCAAAATAAGGCAGAGTCTAAACTAATATAAATCCATAGCTATTATAAAATATGTTAATTTGTTAGTACTGTTCAATTCAATCCGTCACACTTTTTCAAAAAAAAAATATCATGAAGCGTAACATCAATATCAATCAAATCAGCTTCTCGATAACCACCAACACCAACTGCGGCTGTCGTCGCGAAAAATAGTAACCGCATACATTTAAACTACCTTAAAAATAACATTCAGACCTTTTACGAAAATTAAATTAAGTTTGGCACAGTTGAAGTTTGTTTAAGAAATGAGTGCAACATGCTAATGTTATTTTTTAAAGTATTCTTTAGAAATACATTAAATTGATAAAAAAATCACACACACTTCACACATACTGATTTTACACATGACATTACCCTATACATAAAAACATCGTATGCTTCAAACGATTTCTTCTTTACTGCCCGAATTGACAAGTGCTAAGCACAAAATAAGTAGAATTACAAAATTTGCGGAACTTCTATAATCATTTATAACACAAAAAATATATCTCACATAAGTTTTCGCAAAATACTGCCACAAAATTACAGTGATTTATTGCATACAGATTGACTGGTGAGTCACTTAATTACTCACAAAAGGAAGGCGGAGGGGGAATCGACAGCCTCGCGCGTACCAGTTGATTACAGCCGCAACACTTCTTTAATTTATTTGAAAATTTTATCGAAATTTATGCCGTTAATTTTATTACATGAATATGACGACAATCGAGTACCGAGTGCTGTCCATTAATCTCGTAGGTAATTCACCAATCACCTGTTTAACCCGTAGTATAGCAATGGTGCCTTTGATGCTTTAGAAATGCACTGAGTCATCCAAGAAAATACCACGATCTCCAAAAATCGGCTACGTTACATTTTTTCGGTTTATTATGTTATCGCAACTCTATCAGGTTGGTAGATTCGGCTAATTTTGCGGTTTTCCTTAACAACTTTATATTACGTGCCGGTGCAAAAAATTACTACAATTATACACTATGACGCTGTTAGAGAAACAAGTATATATTATTTTCATCAAAACACGCGAGAACGATTTCAAACGCCTTAGAAGTGAACTCTCATAATAAGCTTTTTACATTTATTTTAATTTAAAAAAGGAACCATTAGAACGATTTTTTAAATATACCTATATTATAAAAATACCTTTGGTACATTTAATTTCTTTTTTTATTTATGACTAATTTATTTCTATCCGCACTAAATAATGTAATGTCCTAAATTGTTCATGAACGCTACGTATGCTTCCATAATCTCATATATACATACATGCATATGTATGAATTTATATAAGCAGGAGTGATTAATCACTTTGATCATAATTAGTAAATTACAGACGCAGAAATATCTGTAATACACCGATTATAATTAAAATGGAAATATAAGAATAAAAAAAACAAAGCGAGCCTCCATCGATGATAAAAGTGGTCAACATTTTTGGCATTGATTAATATTTATTTATATTGTTTTATAACAATTGTTTAAGCCCCAAGTATTTAAATATATAACTTATGTTTCTAACTGTACATTTAATTAATCACTTAAAAATATTTTAATAAATTTTGAACCACCAGATACTCAGCAGTTTTCGTGAAATGATTTTATAAAATGAAGTAAAATTTTAACTCAAATAAGCGTTGCTCTGTAAAAGAATTTTATTCATAAGGACCAAGGTATTCTCGTCAGGAATTATTATTTTAGGAATTAATTTTTACACCTTATTTAAAAATAGCCGTGCGGTGATAGGAGATTGGAACGAAGTCCCTTATTCTAAAAAAATATTTTCAAGTTCTATTCTATTATAAAGCAAATTATTATTCGGGTATAAATTTTTTATTAAGATTTTTTATCGATAAAAATCAAAAACACTACATTACAAAATTATCTCAACACCTTTATTTTCTTTATTTTATATTATTTTTTTAGAAATAGTTTAAAAATGTAATAATATACACAAAATAAAAACAAATCAAAATAAAAAAACAATAAATAAAAAAAAATAATATAATAAAAATAAATATAGAAAAAACATAACCAAGAAATAAAAAAATCTGTAAATAAATTAATAATAAATATGTAAATATTACGACAACGACTCACGACTACACCATCGTTGTCAGCGGGACCATGAAGTATTTTGGTTTTGATGAGCATTTCCGGATACTGGTACCAAAACTGGTGTCGTATGCGGGAATGATCGCCAAGCTGCTCCCCAATAGTGGAGGAGGGGGGGGGGGGAGCGTATGCCGCCGCCTATACGACGGCCTCCAGGGCACACCGTACCGTTTCTTACGAGGCGACGTGCCTAATATCCGGGAGTCTCAGGGTCCCAGTAGAAGGGCCCTGATGCAGCTGAGGGGTGAGGAATCCCTCCTGGAAGAAATCGTTCGCTGGAGGAAAGAGAGTCGCGACGATCTCTTCCGGCAATGGGAGGAAGAGTTGGCGGACGCCTTGGCGTGCAAAAGGCTCGTCGAGGCCATCCACCCGAGACATCGGGAGCCGACTTACTTCTTTACGCAGTTTCTCACAGGGCACGGCTGTTTCGGCCGTTACCTGGGGGAGGTTGTGGGGATTGAGTCAGATCCCGGGTGTCACCACTGCGCATCTGGCGCCATGGACACGGCCGAGCACA
>JAOCPS010599589.1:0-11063 GCA_025505425.1 Graphium colonna | reverse complement strand
GCAAGTACGAGTCTATCCGTGTGGACTACCTATTTCTGCCACTTGCTATGGAGACGTTAGGTTCGTGGGGTCCAAGGACCAAACATATTTTTAAAGAGCTATTTCATAAAATTAATGTAGTGACTAGCGACAAGAGGGTTGGTTCTTTTCTCGCCCAAAGGTTAAGTATAACCATTCAGCGAGGAAATGCAGCCAGCGTTCTTGGCATCCTGCCGCGAGGAGTAGGGCTATTTTATTATTGTTTTATAATATTTTTGTTGTAAATCAATAAATAAAAAAAAGAAAAAAAATTAACGAATGAATGAAAATTTCCGAAAAATATCCCCATAAAATTTACAGAAAAATCGGTTCAGTAGTGTTTTTAAAATCAAAATAACGGAGATGTGTTTCGTAAGTACACTTTCATGGTGTTTGAAGTCGGTTTTGTAATTATCTGTGAAAATAAAGGCACAAAATATTTTGCTTAATTTATAAAAACCGACTCTTGTGGCGACAATTGGAATAGATTGCTGGAGAAATACCTCGATCATATTGTTTTGCATACTGTGTTTTCAGTATCGTGTTATATGAATTTTAGTGGTGCATTTAAGTTACGTCATTCTCTGATATCATTGCATGTTTCATACAAGAAAATCCCTACAAAATCATGACAATTCTAATAAGAAAGAAGTAAAGTTTTGTGGCAGTACTAAAGCAAGTCTGAAGATGCGCAAGTAAGAACCGATTCTTGAAAGACTTACTTTAAAGCTGTCATTGTTAAGTCTGCTCTTTAAGGGCCCATAGTTTATCCTAAAAAAAGGTTGAAAAAGTCATTATTTTTTAACTTTCTTTTACATTCTCTATACAT
The DNA here is from genome assembly GCA_025505425.1 of Graphium colonna. Lineage (NCBI taxonomy): Eukaryota > Metazoa > Arthropoda > Insecta > Lepidoptera > Papilionidae > Graphium > Graphium colonna. The sequence continues at coordinate 10,216 of JAOCPS010599589.1, read as the reverse complement.
AATTTGACATCGAACTGCATCAGTCGGAGTACTATTAACATAAACATGGACATGGGATGCGTATACAAGCTGTTCTTTGACCGAAGACTATGGATTTTAAACACTGGCACATCCCGCCTTCCACAACGAAAGCAGAGCCGTACATAATATTCACACAGTCCAGATTTTCCAAAAACCAACAAATACAAACACCCCTTTTATGTTGTGTTTGTAGACTGTTAGAAGACTTAACTCTATTATATACTGGGTTGTTCTAGAATCGTTACATCGGTGCCAAGTCGACTGGCGGTACATGGAGGCGATGAGATATCAGAATAGCCGCCACAATGACCGTCCAGATGCGGAATCTACAAACGGAGCATATCCATCTGCAACGTGGTGTTCTACACGGAGATATCCTTTGCTCATTTATTATTTACTTACGCACCGGAGGACATTTTGTATTCACTGGACTGGTCGCGATAGACCGTAAATATTATAAACGAGTACGTTTTTATCTCTTATTTGCAGATGGTGTTTTGATCGCATAGCACTTGAATTGTTGACCGTACTAGCGCATTTGACTTCAGATGAACATAGAATACACGAAACAACTTTCTCACTTAGCTCCGAAACTATTGCTATAGATTAACTTACATCATTTAAATTAAAAAAGAACAACTTCCAGAAAAAATAACTCGACTCGACCTTGTAGTTTTTGGTGAACTCTTTAAACTCTCTTCATGACCGATACCCCAAAACCTCAAAGAGAAAGCAGTTACCAGTGAGATCATAAAGTAGGTGTGTGATAGGGCTGGTAAATAAGTCGTTCAAGAAAGTTGCTCAATGCATGCTCACTGAGTCTCTAACGAATGAGTTGCTGTTCAGGGTAGTTTTGAAGAGCTGTTCGAAGTGGCAATTAGCTGGTTGTTTTTGTAGCTGGACAATAGAACGCGTTCTTAACTTAAGAAGACCATAAGATGCCGATATCAAGTTAGACTTTCTAGTACATTGCAAACTGTTTTTTTTATACTTGTGTGTTTGGGAGGCTACAATTGTTATAACTTGGGTGAAGCCTAAGTCTGATATTGTCTTTAGTTTATTCCCATGGCGTCATAATTTCGATTCATCACATTTTAGAAAATTTAACAAAAATACTAACCTGAAGTGATTTATTTTGTAAATTTGAATTAAAACAGCCTTGTTTTGATTGTGTTTTTGCAGTGTGCAAACTGCAACCGGGAGGCATCGGCGGAATGTTCTCTGTGTCGACGCACGCCATATTGTTCCACGTATTGCCAGAAAAAGGACTGGACTTCGCACCAAATCGAGTGTCTACGTTCAGTGCCAACGATCCACAGTGATAACCAACAACACCAGTCTATTATGTTTATTGTTGAGAGTCAGCATCAGTAGCAGTTGCGTAAGGTACGTTTTGAACGTCGGCCAAAATGACACGAACTTAGACAGCCCAAAAGTTTTATGCTTGCGCTGCATTTAGCATTATATACTTTTAATAGCATTTAAAATCCTAGTCATATACTATTTAATACGACCGGGGATTAAACAGTACCAGTTTAACGCAGTCCTTTTGTACTTTTGTATGATAATATTTCAGTCCTTTTTGTCCAGTGCCATAATTTATAAAAAGGGGATTGGCCGGGCAATTTTGGAATTGAATCCACGTGGCACGACCGTGATATATAGTTGGCGATTAGTTCATTTATTCACTGCGCTATCCAAGTATTGGAATATCTATTGACAAGCAATATTAGTATGTGATTTTAAATAGTTCAGTATTTATACTCTGTTTCGAAGGTTATACCATAAATATTAAATTAGTAATGTATACAAAATCTTTTTTTTTTTGTAATAAATAGATGAAGTAAATGTTAAAGTTTAAAATTAATTCAAATTTGAAATAGTTGAACGTGTTAAATGTTTGTACAGTTTTCACCTATTTTTGTATATAATATTTAGAAAGAGCGATGCATAAAAGCCTGTTATAATGCTTCTACAGTTTCGCACATAGATCATAATTGCCAGTGCCAAGGCAATTGTCTTATTCAGCTTGTTTTCTAATTTTAGTAATTTCATGTTGTATTCCATATATTTAGATCTAGTCTGTAGTTACATATCTAAATATTATAACAAACTGTTTGTATAAACTCTGTCTACTAAAACTGTTTGTATAAAGTCTCTAGTTTAATCAGACAGTTTTTCTTGTTTTAGACTAAGAACTTTCACCAGATGTAATAAAAATATCTTACATAATCAATTATTTTTAAGTAGAGAAAACATTTTTAACTCATGTAAATGCAATAAGTAGATCTCTTTTTGTTATTCCAATAGGAAATGATATCAGTGTAAGATTTGAGTGTTTTCATTTATGTAATGAATTCATCCTGTAAAAATGTTAAGAGAAGATTATTTAGAGGAAATTTAGTTTCTTTACAGCTCTGTGATGGGTTTATAAATTTATAATATAATTAAGGAAGACTGTAATAAATAAGTTTTTCTGCTAGTCGGTCAAAAAATATTGTTATTTGTTCGCTAAGCATCTTCGCCTATTTTTTTAAATGTTTGATAGTATATAAACAAACGATTGTTGTTACAGAAAATACGTTTGTGCATTTTAACTTTTCAACTGTCAACCCTAAGATAAAATATTACACTGCTGACATCGCTTGTCGTCCATGTTCTTTACATTATTTATATGGAGACCACCGCTGCATTGCATTTGCAGTGACATTTGTTCAGTAAAATTTTACCACTTTTGCAAGAAGTTAAAAAATTTTTTTAGTATCAAATAAAACGTAATTTTTTTGTTTAATAATAAATAAATTACGTTTTATTTAATACTTCCTTGTATAAAAAATATTACAATATTATTTATAAATTATTAAAAAAATCATGCTTTTGGAAACCAACAAAAAACATTTATTAATGTAAAACTTAAATACATTTATTTATTTAACTACATGATATAACTTTTACTTATAATATCTTCAAAAATCAATATTAAAATAACAAATTCGTTCGTAGTTTGAAATATGTCATAAGTCAGTTTGTATTTTAAAATTATGATTGAATTTTTATTATCATTAATAATTATTTCTAAAACATAAATATGTAAAGTATGCCAGTTGAAAATTTTCGGGTACGACATTAGGTTTGCGTCCGCCCTGACTTAACTCTCACAGCTCCCTTTGTGGCCCATGATTCAATTATATTATTAATCATATGCGAGTTAAATATTAAAATATTCAATTGAACTCACATATGTATAGTAAAGTCTAATAAGACATGAGATGTTAGTGTCAATAATAACTACTATTTATAAACTAGATGTAGAATTTTTAACTCGTATTGTTATGATTAGATATATCAGTTTAAGCGGATGAAGCGGAAACTTCTCTCTAATATAAAAAAAATTAACTGGGATGTTATTCAAAGGAAAGAACTTGTTCAACTAGTGTTCTCAGACTAAAATGTATTTTATACCTCAATAACAATTGAAGACACAGAAAAGAAGATAATATTGAGGTGATTTCTAAAACCTTATGACAAATCTGTGTCTATCATAAAACAATATATACCACTTAATAATAAAGAAAATCAATTGGATAGAATGGCCTTAAGATGTTGTATTAATTTTCATAAACTTTAGTTGTATAAAATATATATAGACAATATCATCGGTCTATATATTTATTTTAAGTTTAAAACTAACATTCATTTATATACTATCTAACTTTAAAGAAAATAGGCGATGATTCTTGCCAGAGGACTAACAATATTATTCGCCAGAATAGTGGACGACTAGCAAAAGCCTTATTTGTTGGCGTAGCAGATGACTAGCATCAGCGTATAACTAATGGTTGAAACTATCGAGGTATCACAAAGAGCAATGAAGAAATAAAATACCATTGATATTTGTGCAACGATAGATTGACGCTAAAGATTTGTGAGATATAGTTTATAATATTTTTGAAGACCACTATGCTTGTGATTTAAGGCGAAGTTCTTCTAGAAATGTTAATTTTTACATTATAAAAATGTAAAAAAATAACCCATTAAATTTGAGATCTTTTCTTAGCTCTGTCGTATGTCCGTTACACAAACATACCTCTATTCTTCATTTTAAATCAATATTATTTAAATTGTAAGTAATTTTACGCATATAAAATTTAACTAAAATAAGCGTCTGCGATAGTGTGAGCGATGTCGGTTATAATATGGTCAATATTATATAATATGATTGTTTTTTTCAAAATCAATGCTTTTACGGCACCATTCGCTCCCGCTCCGTTCTGACCGCACAGCGGCGTCGCGATCACTGTCCTTATCATTCCGGTGCGGTTTAGGACGGTTCTTTCTTTCGCACACCGATTGGCAGCATTAACATTGTGCACTTGGAGAACCTCGCCTTAACCACTGTTTGTCTCCCATTTATAATATTATTATACAGATTACATTTTACACTTTGAGAGTAAGGAAAACACACTTTTACCACTTTACCATAAATTAGAATAAGGAAATTGTTACTTACACCAAAAATACTGGATTTAATTAATTTTAGTTTGTGTATGTTGTTTTAAAAAAATCGATAGTGTAAATATTCTGTAAGCAATAATAAAATGTTTTTCCAATAGTTGTAAGGCATTTGAATAGGTATTCAATAATCAGGTTGAGGCTTGAATTGAACAATAAGTTCATATTCAAATATGGTTTTGGGATATATGAAATTGTTAAGTTTTCACTTCAGTTGTAACATTTATAGCGGCTTCTATTATGTGGGTTGTGAATAAAACACATCCTCGAAATATTTTTATACATTCCATTTGTTTACCCTTATTATTGTGGAACAAAGTCATTTCAAATCATCTTGCTCTTGCAACATTCCTAGTATGTCACATGAAAAGGTAGAACTGTGTGGAGAATTTTTACGAAAAATGTTTTGTGAAATTTATGTCATCAAAATAAATTGTTATCTGACGATCAATCGTTTCATATAAACAGAACATGGATATCCCGGTAAGATCACTAGTATTTTTTTCACATATTCAAATAAAATGGTCTTAGTGTTTTTGTAGCATACAGAATTGATTCGGTGAATTTTTTTACTTAGTTTGGTAAAAATGTATTTGATTTTGTAGTAAACATGAAATTTAAATTTCACGAGGGTGGATCAAGTTTCTTTGAACCGTTATAGAAATGTAATATTATTTAATAAATTTGTCATAAAGTAGTTCCGTTCTTAAAGAAACTAATTTCCTGGCTCTAACATGTCGTGAGTCAGGAAATTAACTTTTTCACCGTTACCGTGTGGTAGTCTTCAAAGCTTATTGCCCGATTTCTTTTTCGAAGTATATGAATACGGCTTATTTATTTATGGGATAGAGATACGTTAAACATCTATTATAATATTAATATATAGTCTTTAGCAAGTTGGAGCGGGCTCTGGGCCACAGATGTTGAAGAGTATCTGTTGCCCCAAAAAGGGCTCTTGTGTAGCTGAATGTGTATTTAAAAAGTTGGTGCGTGCACATTTTTATGCAAAGCATGACAAACAAGCAGACAATTTACCTACCACCAAAAACTTGCACATACTTTGATTCTCAGATTAGAGAATAATCCAGATTGAGCGTTGTAAAACAAAATTGTCAAATTGAATGATGTTTACTATTAGACATATGTGTTTTGACAACTTGTACAAAATGCATACTCCAATGTGTGTGTAAAAATTGCCAGAGTAGGAAAAAATTCCCCGTTTATTTAAAAATTGTGCTAAATAATGTCAATGTAATCCAGATATAAATAAAAAAATGGATTTTAGATTAATATATTTGTCAATAAATAACCTAGACAGTCATAAAATATGGTCTCTACATATTCTATGAAATTTTAAACTAAAATTATGTATCTTACAAAAAATTATATTTTTTGGAAAACATTCATAAACTCAAAGCAAACAAATGATTTTTCTTTTTATATTAAAAATTACTGCTGAACAAATAGTTAATGTTCAATTATAAAAATAAACCGACGAAGAAAGTTTTTAACGAACTAGTTAGCGCAATTATTTCGGTTGACAATTAGTTAAAGAGGCATTTGGTCATGAAAATATTTATATCTTATTTAAATTTTAGTCCAACGGAGCGTTAATAATACGTAAGAATTTCTTTATTAGAAAATTAACGACAAATTGTACTGCCTTGCAAAATAATAAATTCTAAGATCCTCTTAATTGACAAAAAAAATATTTAAATACATAAAAAAAAATACGTTTAGTTACATTAGATTATTTAAAAAAAAACAAAGTGAATAAAACAAGAATATTTGACTCACATTAATTAAGATACTCGAAACGTTGGGGCTATACAAATTAATGGGTATACATTTTTGTCCGTTTATAAATATATATAAGTGAATAAAAAGTAAAAACAGAAGATAAAAAATTCAATACGTGTCAGATTTCATTTACATTTTTTGGAATAAATATTGCAATAATTTACAATTTCTTCGGTTCTATTTGAACCAAAATATTGAGTCATTGTAACCCAATATTTTAGCAGCACTTTGCACTAATTTTTTTTGTTGACAAAGTAAATATAAGTAAAATTTTGTCGATTTCCTATCTCGTATTACCTTTTAATATTTTTGTGGGAATTTTTTCCCCATTTAATCTGGCAAACCTAAAAATTTTGCGTCATATTTTAACGACGATACATAATAAATGAGAAAGTAATATAAAAAAGTACAATTAATAACATTTACCTGTGAAACTATAATTCCGTCTACTTTTTCAAGTATATCGGAACGGTTTTTGCAATAAATATTGCAAAAACCGTTTTGATATACTTGAAACAACGTGACAACTAAGTGACGTTTCTCCGCTCAAAGCTTTGGTTCGTACTGATTGGAGATTATATTTACCGGCTAAAAGTCTATTCACCGCACTGGCATCATTAATCTGTCGCTCTATCTGTATTAGCCTCTAATCTGAGCTTTGATCCATCCTCGTATTTGTAATTTTTGATGTTAACGGAATATTTTTTTGGAATAATTTGGCGTGTAAATCACTGTTAGCTTGTTTTACGCCAAATTATGTAAGCCTGTGAGTTTGAGTTTGTGATACAAGAAAAAAAAATATTCAAAACATAAAACCAAACGGCGATTACTTTTTTATATTTCGTAAATATCATATTATCGTAGCTTTAAGGGATAGCGATAATGATCGGAAACATGTATATTTAATATTACGAAGCGATTAAAAAACTATGTAATTTTGACAAGTGCAAGGAATCAGTAAGTTTATATCGAATACATCATTTATTTGTTACACTATAGATACATATCTGAGTAATTAAGTAAATATAAGGAGTTTGTCATTGTAATAGTACAGAGACAAGCTTCTTATCATTATCTAATTATTCAAAAGTAGGATACTAATAACCTAATTAAAAAAAAATAGCAATAATTATATTCTGCCTTTAATTAATATCAATATCAAAAACGTGTAAATCTACTTACATAAACTAGTAATAAATTTTTGTCTATTAAATTGATGGGATTGCATTATTATAATGAAGTGTTTTGAATAAGTTGATAGCAATGAAAACAAGGTGTTAAATTTTTGAGAATATTAACTTACAAAACGCTAATCGAAATAAAAAGAGGTAAATAGTTGTACGCCGTTAAGATTATGGCGATATTGAATGTGGATATAGTAAATCAATTAATAGGGCGCTTGTCAAATGTCCCATTATTGTTGTATTTAGTAATTGGTGTCGGACGAATGCAATGTGACAGATGGGTTCTTAATCCACTGTGGTAATTATTTTTGTAAATTTTGTAAACCTCGGCGCTAGTCTTACGAGTGTAGTGTACTTAATGTAATAAATTTATCAATAAATAATCTCTTACCTCAAATAGCGATTATTTGGAAGGGATCTTAATTGTTTAAATTGTTATTATAGTTGATTATTATTGTATAAATATCATATGTAACTTTTGTCTATGATAAATGTTGTGGAACATATTAAATTGTCTTAAAGTTTCGAAGTCTTAATTTGTTTTACTTTTCGTACACAGTGTGTTCACGACATAATTCCAAAATACCCAGTTTTGAACTTTATAGTAATTAAGTAAGAGATTGTGAGGCTAATGCACAGACACCAATTTATGGTCACCCTTAGAGGACATCAGTCTCTTAAAAGATCTTTAAAGCAAGCATTGGCAAAATTTTTCTTGGAAACAGTGCGTAAGCCCATAGACTCGTGGCCAAATAAAAGCCAAATGTGACCATTACGAATAGAATATTTTTTTATTTTTTTTTTATCGAGACTGTGATAAATATGCAGCTATAAATTTTAGTAATGTTACATTACTTCATAAAAATGTATTTTCGTTTGTAACAGAACGTGTGGCTGGACTAGGTATATGAAAAGAATATAATACATATACATATATACAGGTTGACTGGTGAGTCATATATATGTGAGTATCATTCATACAGAATAAAAGTAACATTAAAAATAAATATAATAAAAATAATCTAAATACGGTGCGGCGGCAACCATTTTACTATAATAGGTAATACTGTTGCGTATTTAAATTAAAATAAACCTTATTAAAAATATAGTCGTATTTAAAAAAGAGAATTATACTTATTTACAACAATTGAGATAAAATAAACTATTAATTCACATAATTTCATTTACCTCAACTATTGTTTACATTAAAATATGCGATATGCCCGCGTGATCTATTGCTAACATATTGATCATATGTTGCACACACATATTGTCTTCACAAAAATTAAATCAAATGGATGACTATCGACAAAATCACAAGTTTATTCAAAATTAAACACAATTCGGACACAGAACGCTAGCAATAACTAAAGAAATTGAATATTACCATATTTAATAAAAAATCGTCAATTTGGCACTTGTAAAACGTGTAAAATTTTAAAGAATTTTTTTTTCAAAATAACTCAAAGATATTTCACGTTATTAGTGCTTTCGTTAATTACATAAATAAGTAACATAATAAGTTTTTCACGTTTTATAATTTATTACAACCTTGGCAATATCCTGTTTGAAATTGCCACATTAATTTCGAACAAAGGTAGACTTAATGGCAATGGTGTCTTTTCCCAATTATTTTTAGTGTGTGTTAGTTTTATATGCAGCCCTAGAATTTTGACTTTTCGACCATTAAGAATGGGAACATTATTAAAAATAATTGATGGAAAAGTATTTAATTCCACCTGCCTCAACATGCACCGACTGCCAACTACAATTGCTTGGAATTTTGATAAATTTACTTTTAATCCATATCTATTACACCAGTAAAGTTTGCAGCTAAATCATTATTAATCATAATAATTGTTTCTGGTAGCCTTTCTCGAGTATTGGACATAAAACCATGGTCATCGGCGTAAATATTATATGCGCGGCGAATTTCAAGTTATCCGATTTATAAAAATAAGAATAATAGTGGAGAAAGAATACCGCCTTGTGGGATTCCAGTAACAGGATTGAGCCACTTAGATTTTCGTTTACAATGACAGACTGTTGCCGTCCATGAAGATAAGAACAAAATCATTCCAACACTTCGTCAGAAACCATCAAATGAGAAAGTTTTGCATGCAGGATATCGTGATCGACATTATTAAAAGCTTTTAAAAAATCGATTAAAATCAAAACTGTTACATTAGCTTTTTCCATTCCAGCTCTAATGTCATCAGTCACTTTGAGTAATCTAGCGTTGTCCTGAAGCAGCAGTGGCCTACGGCGATTAACCAGCTTCGGTTGTTTAGCAGTAAGCTTTTCGATCATGGTTTGCAATTGCTGACAATACACATCTGCGTATGCTACACAGTATAATAAAATTTAAAATTCACTACTTACGTAACTGAATTGTTTTTAACTGATTGAAGATATGTATAAAATATTGTCAAAATGTATCAATAAATTAGAAAAAAACGATAATTTGTATATTAGTGAAAATACCAAGTACTTACTTAAAGGTACAATTTATATTCACATTTCAATATTTCGATTACTTTGCTCGATATAATTTCATCAATTTTTAATTTACTTAATTGTTTTCTTCTATGGAAAGAAAGACCCCGTAGCCCATAGACACACGCAACATCCGGGAAGTCGCGAGTGCGTTGTCAACCTGGAAAATTGGATATAAAAGGTTGACTGGATAAGATGGGGTC
>JAOCPS010599478.1:0-11063 GCA_025505425.1 Graphium colonna | reverse complement strand
ACCCTTTAGACTTAAAATTATGGACACTTTTAGAAGACATGGCCTGTTTTAAGTGATACGGCGATATGGAGGCTTTTAAAATATATTTAGAGCAACAGTGGCGAAGTTTACCTAGGAAACAGTATAACAATTCATAGATCCGCGACGAGAGATAAAAGGCCTGTATTTCGAGTATAGTATTTTTTTACTTTTTTTAGTAAAATTACATAGGTTTATAAAAAAACATTTCATTTATAACAGAACTTATAGCTGGGTATATTATCTTAACTGTAACTAAGTTCATTTTCTCAAACCTTTCTCATCTAGAAATGAATGATTTTTCAATTTTTTTCTTCATTAAGGGTGGAAAATTTGATACATTTAGATTATTTATCATAAGATTGTTAACGCTGAACTAATGTGCTACCGTGTAGAGAGCATAGTTTACGTCGTTATTATTAAAGGAACGTCGTTTGAATTTAAAAACTGAAGAAGTATTATCAGCAAACAATACTATTACGTCACTTTTAAGTATTAAATAAGGATTTACGTAAATCAGAAAGAGAAAACGCTAAGGTAAGTATGAGGGTACAGCGGCGATTGCTGTACCCTCATACTTACCAAGATCCCAGGACATCTCTTGCCATTCATTTCAACACCACGAATTCAATGGCTTAGATAATAAATCACAAGATTGAGCGCGAAATCTTCTATACCATAGTAATGTAATTTTCTGACTAAAATCTCATGCTTAACGAAATCAGAAGCCTTGGCCAAATCACAAAATACACCTAAATATATATTTAGGTGTATTTTGTGATTTTTAACAAGTTAGATAACCGCATCTGTTGTTGAGCGACTCCGCTTAAATCCGTTTTGCTTGTCATTCAATAAATTTTACAAAAGCTGATTATTTATATTAATATTAAAGTTTTCAAAAATTTACTTTTTTCTTTAATATAGAATAGGTCTCAAACTGTTAGGTCAGAATTATTATCAGGCTTAAATGTAAGAATTATGTTATTGTGTTTCATAGGGTAAAGAAATTCACCACGTTCAACACAGCAGTTATATATAATTGCTAGGTAAGCTAAGATTACATCAATAATCAAACTCACAACCGTCATAGAGGTTCCTTACAAATTGGGAGTTGTTTCAGAATGTAAACTTTTAAATGTAACTAAAATATCTTTACTGCGTACAGATGTAAATAAAAAAAAATCTTTATAATTGATAATATTTTCTTTCATCATTGACTCAGAGACAATATATCATAACCAATGCAAGTTATAATAATTTGGATTAGCTTAAAAACAATGTCAACAATAAATACATAATTTTATATTTTAAATACTCATTATGCATAAGAGTGTGTCAAAAATGAGTATGTATCTACATAAATTCTTGATACACCTTCCTGATTTAGCAAATTATAAGCAAGAACCTAATTGAGGTATTTATTTATGTGACTGTCGCAATAATTCGTTTTTTTACATTTTTGTTATTACTCGTTACCAACCATATGTGGTTTTTTATTGAGACATGAATTTTTAATAATTTCATCGGGAACTTTACTAATTTAAATAATTACCAATCTGTGCACTGAGTCGATGTTTGCTTTGTAAATTTTGTTGTTTAATAGTTGTAGGCAACAGCGTTCTGTTATAATGTCATATCCATTGTTTTACAATAAAATAAAACTGATGAGTCGCATTTATCGTGTTCCTCGTAATGCGACTCTCGATATCACCTCGTTTCCATTGTTATTTAGATTGCATTGTATTCGGGCAGACTAATTCTAGATTTCGAAGAGGGTGTTAGTTCTTTAATAATTTCTATTTTCATATGTTTTTATTAAATATAAGTTGCAGCAATTAAATTTGTGTTTTTAAAAAGACTTCTCGGACCTCGTTAGTAATTGTGGTGTCAGAAGTGGGTTGTTGGGCGAATCCTAAAGGTTTTAGACCCCGAAATCCATAGGTTTTTTTTAAAAAAAAAACACGCTTAAATAATTAAAATAAAACTAACAACCCATTTCTAGTCTCACAAAAATTACTTAATCCTAAATCTAAAGTAAAGACATCGAGTTCCTGTTATCGTTATCGACTCTCTTTCCGTGATAAGTTCACTGAATATCGTCAGTGACCCGCGGCTGAGTAATTTTCACTAGCCGCCTCGTCCCTCCTAGCGTCTAACGACGCCTCTCCAAGGACCAGCTCCAGCCAGTGGACTCACCATCCTACAAGTCGAGGCCATGTTTTCCCAGTGCACGATTTTAATGTAAGTAAAACAATTTATCCTCGTTGATTGCCTTATTTTCTTTATTGTGATTAGTTTCTATTTTATACTTTTAAATATTCTATCAAAATGTGGAAGAGTGAAAGCCGAACCCCATTGATATTTGAACCATATCCTATTAGTGTCTTTTGTAGTTTTCTTAATATTTATGGCGGAGATCGTGAAACTCTCGCATCAGAGTCTCAAAAAAATTTATTTTTGAAATTCATAATTTCAAAATTAAGTGGTAAAGCACAAACTGCTAGATCGAATAAAATTTTTGAATCATTTGATAATCTTAAAGAATTTTTGAAACAAAAGTTTGGCGAAAGAAAACATTATAATCATTTGTTATTGGACCTTCAGTCTTGCAAACAACAAGCCAACGGATACGAGGCACAATACGCATTACGCATAGAGACTTGTTTAACTAGTTTACAATCTGAAATTCATAATTCGGATTCCGTAAAAAGATCCTATGACCGAGGACTTAGCTCTTTTTGCTTTAACCTTGGGCCTACAACAACAGATAGGTAACATAGTGCGCTGTAGAGATCCTAAAACCTTAAATAATGCAATTAATATTGCTATTGAAGAAAAAAAATTCAAAATCTATTAAAAAATACTGCTATTCGTTCTAAGTTTTGCAAGCGTGGCAAAAGACTGGGTCACGTAGAAGTGGAATGTTTCAATCAGTCGGAACGGGATACTGTCCGACCACAACTACAATTTAACACGAACACTAACTCTGCTCCTAATGCTCCTATTGTATGTCGTAACGTACTTTAAGCATATTGATCATGATATATCACAATGTCGTAAAAGACAGTTTGATATCTCAAGGTCGTTTAATAATAATAATTCATCCAGTAATGCTCAAAATTACCGTCAAAATTGCGTACAGATTTGACCAAGACTTCTTGGCCTCCCCGAGTCCTTGAACTAGAGGGAAGTCATTTAAACTAAAGGCAGAGATCATGCTAAGGTGCCGGTATGACTCTCAATCCTTTCTAGGTACCAAAAATTCTAACTCTGAATCTAAGCCTAAGTCGAAATCTATTCATACTAAATCAAAATCTACTAAATTTAGTTGTTCCAATTCTGACTCCTCTATTTCTAATTCATAACAAGGATAATAATTCACTGATTCTGAATCAATCTACTCAATCTTGTTTATTGGAACAATTTTCTAACGAGCTCAAAGATTATCCTACGATATATGATATATCACAATGTAAAAAGTTATCTTTTCCTTATGTCGAAGCTTATAGTTCTCATTCTAACCAAATATTAAATTTTTTAGTTGATACAGGAGGTTCAATTTGTTTAAACAAGGGCACTAATTTGACTACAAAACCGTCATTTCAACATTTATATTACATATAAAACAGGATGTAGCAAGTGACGTCACTATTCCATTTTCCTTTCATGTTGTTTCTAATGTTAGTATTGATTATTATGGTATAATAGGCACAAACTTTTTATCAAGTCATAAAGCTTCAATATCTTATCCAGACTCCAAATTACAAATAAAGGGTGAAACTCCCATAATTTTTGAATTTACCAGACCCAACATACGAGATTCCCGCTAGGTGTGAAATGTTGATAGAGTGTCCTATTACAAATCCGCATATAAAGGAAGGGATTAAATTTTTGCACCAAACTTGAAAACTATCCTAAATTAATATTCTAGAAATATCAAACTCGAGTTAATTCAAAAGGCTGAGCCATTATTTCTGTTTTAAATACTTCCGAAGATAAAGTTTTATTCAAACCTACACAGTTTACTCTAGAGCCAGTTTCAGAAATCCTTGAATCAATCTCTCCGAATTCCAATCCTTCTACCCCAATAGAATCAACCCTTACTCTTCAATCCAGTTCGACAAGTCTAGATCGTGATACACGTGTTCAAAAGGCCTTAAGATGTGATCATTTGACACAAGAAGAGGAATCTTCTTTGCGTAGTTTGTGTTCAGAGTTCTGCGACAAATTTTATTTAGAAGGTGATATCTTAACATCTACTAAATCAGTTCAACATGAAATACGTGTTACTTCTCAAACTCCCGTGCACGCCAAGAGTTACCGTTTCCCGGAATGTCACAAAGATGAAGTCAGTAGACATATTAAGAATATGCTCGATCAAGGCATATTAAGTCCATCTGTCTTTCCTTGGTCAGCTCCCATATGAGTTGTCCCAAAGAAACAATACGCATTAGGGAAACCGAAGTGGCGCATTTTAATTGATTATAGGAAATAAAATGAAATTACAGTTGGAGATGCTTATCCTATTCCGAATATAACAGATATTCTCTTTTCCATTATTGTATTATTATATATATTGTTTAAAAGCAAGAGATATATATGTCGCAAGAGTTTAGGTTGCTGTATAACTATATATAATTAAAATTACATCAATAACCCTTAAAAAACACATAACGTTGTATTAACCTCCCAGAACTTTACATCTGACTCATCGGGGGAAGATGATTGTAATAAGTCTTTAAAGTCCATACATAGCTTAAAAAGGAATACCATAATATAATAGCGTAGTTTTATTATAATGAGCAAAGTCTCTAGGCCCTAAGATAGAGTGTTAATTAAGATCATAGGCACTCCTTTAGGGTCCGCAATATTGGATTTAAAGTGGCGTCACTTTTTTCGAGTAATTCTAACCCATATTGTAAGAGCGCATTAAGACAAACTAATCTGCCATAATCTAATATAAATTTACATAGCTAACCATGCATTGTCATCCAAATTCAATTGTATATAAAATTACACTTAATTTAAATTAAAAAAAAATTGTTACTAGATTCCACCCGTTGCATACATTACAAGTTAAATGAAAGCTTCATAAAATTGGCAAGTCTGAGTCGGGCTTACGTACCCAGGTTTCGGTACCATCCTATAAATTAAAATATTTGGTTTCGGATTTCTTTCTTTGTGTGTTCTATAAAACGTTGTTTCATGCTAAAATTAGAGATTGTAGGTCAACTGGAAGTATCCTTTAGCTTTTGATTCCCTTGCTAGTAGTTCCGAGTTTTGAAATATGCCGCTTAAATTGTTGCTTCTTTCGATTGCGTTGACGAAGAAGTTTGATTATCTCACAGCTTAAAGGTATTATAGACTTGAGTGTTTGATATGATTTTGATACCTCTAAGCGTTCATGATAAAGGGAGTAGTAAGTTAAAAATACTTAAAATTAATTAGTTAGT
Source organism: Graphium colonna (assembly GCA_025505425.1). Classification (NCBI taxonomy): domain Eukaryota; kingdom Metazoa; phylum Arthropoda; class Insecta; order Lepidoptera; family Papilionidae; genus Graphium; species Graphium colonna. The sequence goes on along the minus strand of JAOCPS010599478.1, from coordinate 5,592 downwards.
TAAAGAAATTTCCGCAATTGTTCCTTTATCTTTGCTATAAGACGTGGTAGCTAGAAGTTTGATTCTTTTATAACTCCATGGGACAGTAGACCTGACTATTTGATATAAATTTTAGCTTGTTACTCCACACGTTCCTGAGAAACGATTCTTGAAAGTCAGACAATAAAGTGATCCTGTAAGGGTTATTTTTTTTTATTTTGAGGTACGGAACCCAAAAAAAGAGCTAAATGACGTATATATGTGCCGTGTGCACATATTTTTAATTAAATACTTTACTTCTAATAATAACGCAAATATCTTATGACAATAGAACAAATTTGTTTCACTGAATTCAAATCAAACCCTCAGAGTCTACAGAAGCGCTGGATCCGAATATTGTTGTCCATTAAATTAACTACAAAATGAAAGTTTCATCTTAAAAACTTCACTAATCAGATCTACTTGGTAAAGTGATCCCATCATAATGTGCAATTTTTAGAAACTGGACATACAAGAACCCTGTTTCGAGTTCTTATTTCCGCAATCCAAACTTCATCGTACACAAGGGAATCTAACAATCGGATTGCTCCAAGATTTTTATTGTAACTAAAAACTATTCTTTATCAAAATTAAATCATATAACTAAGATTATAGCGGTTCCAGAAATAGGTTCTTGGTTTTTAGGTGTGTAAAAATTAATTATGCCATGTACCCCAAAATCATTGGATAAATATTTAAATAAATTGATGTCAAAATATACAATACCTTACCTAAATTTGATCCTTTCAAAATGTATATTTTGACATCTGCATTTAAGTATGCCGAAGTGAAACAAAGTATAGCCGTTTAAGAAATGTACGGATCTTGAGAAATTTAAATCTGTTGTTGTTTAAATAATATTTAAAGTATAATACTATAAAAATCCGATTAATTAGCAAATTTGATTTTACTAAGCTCAAATGATCTTCTGAACAAATAAGTAATAAATTTATTTAAACTAATTGCCATTACTGATAGTAACTTTTTAGACAAAAGTTAAACCGAATAATCGCCCTAATCACAATGAATCCCTCCTACTGCTACTTTTTGTGTATAAAGTGATTTAATTGCAGTTGGAAGTCCGCATCGACGTAGAAACACGTCACAGAGATTGACTGAAATCCTATAAAGCTGGGGTTAGTATAAAGTAGCCGACTTCCCAAAGACATATCATAATTATATACAAAATAACATTATTCGATATATTACGAATGACTTTCAGGGTGGGTCGCAACATAAGTTTTGAATATAATTAAGTAAAACGCATTTAGTTGTCAATAAAACAGCTCGCCTACAGGAGCACCGCACCGATTGATGCCATTTTATATATATATATATATATATAAATACAGCTATTAGTCTTTGACGTCTCGTAGTAATTTTTTTTAACTAACCGTTGCTGCCATTTTTAATTTCGAAGAGTATGGGCTACTACGAGTACAAAAACTATTAGAGTGAAACGCCAAGTCTAAGTTGCAGTATGACCCTAAAAAAGGTTCACTTTGATAAGTAACCGATATTTGATATATAATTTTGATTTAAATTCAATGTAAATATAACTTAGCGTTATAGCGCAAGCGACCCGTAATGTCCATTAAATAAATATTCTTTAAGCTAACACTATTGGGAGCAATTGGACTGTGAAGTCGAGAGATACCCGTTAGGCCGGATACGTTAGTAAGCTACTAAAGATTAATGACCTGTACGTTGCTAAAATTATCCAAGTAAGAGATATAAAAAATACATTTCATATTTAAATAATTAAAGGTAATGCATTTTTTAAATTGAAAAATGGCCTTTCCAAATCAACAATTTTGTACGTCGTGAAGAAATCTATTTAAAATACTTTTTTATGTTTCATTTGATTTCTAAGTTCTATTTCGATATTTTTCTATTAAAATGGCTTTCAGATTAAATCACTTTACATATACATAATATTAATTCCTTACTATTAAAAGAATTGGTTTAGCCCGTTATATCGTAGTAATGAGAATAAATTAAAAAAATAAGGTTTAACTAGTTTAATAAAAGATTTTGTCTATTTGAAAACGTGCTTATAAATTGACGTGAAGAGCTAACTTTCTCTAAGAAATCTTTAGTATGTGATCGTTCTTTGACTACTTCAAATATTTTATTCGGTTTGATACGATTGCTTTTATATATGCCGTAAGGGATTTAAACTTATAAAAGTAAATTAAAATTAATTCAAAAAACAAAAATAAATATAATAATGTATGAATCATTAAATGTTTGTCAGTCGTAGCACATGTTTATGCTCTTCCTTTATATGAATAAATACAATAAAGGGGCTAAAACAATTCCACGTAAATAAAATAAAGAATTTAATTTAGAAGTTAAAAAAAAAGAATTATCCATGTATATTTTCGTAGCGGTTAATTTTCATTGACATTCGGTAAAATGGGCGCGACAAAGTAAATTATTATGTTAACACCGACAATTTTACTTTCGTAAATTACATCTTAAATTTGGACATAACTTATGTAGGTACAACCGTTATTCATGCGCTGGGGAATATGAAGGTATTTTCTATTAATAACTTTATTTTTGTCGTAACTGTGAAGTAAATTTGATTGTATTTTCCTTCTTTTAAATTCAGTGATAAAGTTTTTGACGTCGATACCAACGAATAATGTATTCCTCACAAAAACAGTAATATTTAAAATGTAAGCATATGTAAGTTGTATATTATTCATCTAAACAATTATAAAGAGAAAGTATTTGATGGCACATTTGTATGTATTTTTTTACAACCATTTTTTTTATGGAAAGGAGGACAAACGGGCAGACCGTTCACCTGATGGTAAGCGTCCGGTCCCATAGACACACTCAACATCAGGAGAGTTGTTAACCTAGAGAATGGCATAGAATAGGTTTGTTGTATAGGATGGGTCGGGTTTAAGAATTTAGAGGGGATAAACGTTAAATCTACTTAACCGATTTAAAAAAAACCTGAAGAAAGCTACATTATCCGCAAGTAACAAACTATTGTAACAAAAATGGAACTTGAATAGTAATATGTGAAGGATAACATAGACATGGAAAGCTAATATTTACTAAATAAGGAATATACTTAGGAATGTAATGAAAAAAATCCTATGAATTCAAAGATGTTGTATAACTAAAATCTGTGCCTTATACATATTTATTTTCATACTAGCAGATCTGGCAGTTATTATACTGCACGAACTATTGGCAACCGATAACAGTGCCAATTGAGTCCTGTTATTAATCAAAAGAATTTGGGGAATCCTCAGGAATACGAAGCAGAATTCGATTAGTCACTTAGGAGTAGTGATATACTCAATTGCTACAGAACTTATTGATCTTTAATTATGCTAAATAAATAAAAATATAAACCTGCATTACTAGACTGTTACGATTTACCAATTGTCAAAAAAGGCTACATTGCCTATGTATTGATGTCATATGTAACCAGCAATGTCCAAAACCGTACAAAAAAATAATTAATTTGTAAATACCATTTTTATCATCCTAATAACGTTCAAAGCCGTAATATAGCGGTTAATGCTAAGTTATAAAGGGGACCTGGATTGGTCCTCAATGGTTGCTTAACCGAAATTTGCGTATTTATTTAATAAGACATGCATGGTATAATTTTAAATATATTATAACATTACATTCTTGCACAGTGCTTTCAGGACGAAAGCGAACTAATGTAAACAGAAAACCAAACACGTCTACAAAAAGAATGGTCCCTGTTTTGTGACTAAGATATAGCCACATGAATGCCAAAATAAAGGCTAAAAATTCATTTTTACCATAAGAATATTTATTCTTCATTAAAAATAAAATAAATAAAAAATGTATTATCAATAGTTATTAAAGACTTGTTACGATTTGGTGGTATTTAATTTATTTTTACAATTGAGTTTTGAATGACAGCTTTAACAAAATTAGTACAACATGTTCATGATCACCCGCTTGACCGTTTGTCTTCCACTTGGCCTTGGAATATCAGTCGTTCCATAGAATTATTACTTCGAACTATGTGGCTGATATATTTCATAACGCATATGTCCACAGTCGAGAATCTTTCTTCAATCTTCAATTCTTTAAGTATAGAAACATTAGTTTGATACACAGTCCAAGGTATACGCAGCCATGTCCATTCGCATCTGGGACCATCGTGAAGACGGCAGACAACAAGTAGCTCCAAAAACAAAGCACATATTTTCACGGAGCTCCAGCCTCATGAGGTAGACTTCAATCCTTAATATTGGCTCTTAACAGCATTTTCGTATTTACAATGCTACCAAATTAAAGAATTTTGAGTGTTTTGGGTAGATATATCAACGGCCAGCATTCGTATATGGCGGCAAACACTCCATAACTATTAAGAGTTAAGTATGTTCAAAATAACACAAATTTATAGATTTTAACTTTAGTAGTGACGTTCAGGTCATATAACTAAAGTCCTTAGGATTTTGTTTTTCAAATTTTTTGGTTGCAACATCAATTCGGATTGTTGATTTTAGTATCAAGGTATTATTTCTGTATAATAGTAATTCTCCGGTATCAGTACATTTTTACCTGTTTTAGTATGTCATCACTGTTAAGTATAATGGCCATGTAACTGGACCGTGGATACCTTAATACAGCACAAAATAAAGAGTTCGCTAAAGGTCATCACTGTTTGCTACAGACCATCGGGAAAGTTCGAAAGGAAAAACAATAGATCATGTGCATAGACGAATTATGTGATCAATGCATATCACACTTACGTACAAGGCTTGAGTCTAGCAAAGTTAAAAATATTACCCTCATTGCGGAGATGAATTCGGATCCCTTCAGGGGTTTTTTGTAAGACTTTTGGGACTACGGATGTGAAATATAACGCAAATAGCATGGGTACAACAAGACATCCTTGTTTTACCCCTATGATAACGAGGAGGAAATCTGGCTGATCAGTGGTTACAGCAATACAGCTTTGTCCTTTAACACAATCTCAGAATTCTCACAAATTTTTCAGGCATCCAAGTTTCTCCAGCACTATTTAGAGGGTACTCTATCGAATACCTCTTTAAAAGTCTAGAAAATAGAGAAACTCTTTCCAACCCTGTTCTTGCAATTGATGCAATGAGGAAATTGCCTCATAAATATTTTGTTTAGGTCGAAAAGTGAACTGGGATTCTAGTTACATCTTACTGCGGGGATGGTGTTGAAGAACTCTAGCGTATATATTTCCAGGGATTGAGAGTAGAGAGACACCGGACTAAAAAATGGCATCTGCATGGCACTGATATAATTCTTCTATTAGCTTTAGTTCAATAATTCGTCTATTAGTTTGTAAGGCTTTTTAAAGCAGGAAGAAAATAGTTGAGCGATGAACTGAGTATTCAACACGTTACATAACATAGATCATTCTGTTGAACTAGACCCCGTTCTTTTTGTCCTTCCTGTCTGACTAGGTTCTCACCTTGTCGTAGCCGGAGAGCTTAGTAGTTGTGGGTACGAGTAATCCGCGCTGACTTGCGTCTCTCTAGCGTCTTCTGCAATCAAGGGGAAATTACGAGGGCAGAGGGTGTCGATAGT
>JAOCPS010599368.1:0-11063 GCA_025505425.1 Graphium colonna | reverse complement strand
ATTCTTTGGCCCTGCGAAGAGATGTAGCATCTCTAAGCATACTATACCGCATTTACCACGGGGAGTGTTCAGAGGAGCTGTTCGGATTAATACCAGCTGCACAATTCACTAATTGTACAACGCGATAATCCATCAAATATCATCAATACCACCACAGTGCGTTTTCGTCGTCATTTTCTGCCACGCACGACACCCCTGTGGAACCAATTGTCGCCAGCCGTATTACCGGTCCGATACGATCTAGGGATCTTCAAAAAAAGAGCATATTTTTACCTTAAAGGCCGGTAACGCCCTTGTAACCCCTCTAGTGTTGCGGGAGTCCATAGGTGGCGGTGTTTACTTACCATCAGGTGAGCCGCTTGCTCGTGTGCCTTCTCCTCTATAAAAAAAAACACGTGATACGTGACGGCACCACTGAAGTTGCCAGCGCATCCGATACGCCTCTATTTCACCAACCTTGGCTCGTCGCAGTACTTTGGTATTTCGAACTCGGCTAGACCATCTGGTGTTGGTACGAATGCGGTGGCGAGCTTCCCAGCAGCTACAGCACTGATTTAGCTGTTGATCACGGCATCAAGTCGCATTTTGATGTTATGGTACTCTCAAGGTAACGGCATTTGTTTACTTGTTTCAGCACATCCTCGCCAAGCTGTACTTTTAGTATATCGTGACCACGTGGACTAAAGACATCACTTCTTGACATTGATTTCCAACCATTGGCAAAAATTTGCAGCACGCCTGGTGAAAGATCGAAATATGGAAAAGGCTATTGTAGACCTTCTGTAGGTTCTAGTATAAACTATACGTCATCAGCATACATGATCTCTGTGACCAAGGCATGTGAGACTTTTGTTCGCGGTCTAAGTCTACCCATGTTTAAAAGCTGCCATTGGTATGAAAACGGATGTGGATACCTTTGGTAACTGTCTGTCAGATCTCTTTGATTATGACTGAAAAATGTAAGGTGAACAGTTTGGGAGATAGAATACATCATTGCTTAACCCTACAGGTAACGGGAAAGCAGTTGAACCGGTGGCCATCTACTGCGACGTAGCCCTGCATATCGTCGTGCCGGTTCTCCATGTATCATGGATTCGTGAGTACCATTACATGGTACTCACGAATCCAAGGCACTAGGCATAATGTCAAAAGCCTTCTCCAGGTCAATAAAGCAGAGGTAAAACTTACGATCTTGTTCTGCGCTTCTCTTTTGTAGCTGACGCACGGAAAACATGGCCTGATAAGTATCTGGGTCAGGTCGGAAGCCGAATTGAGTTTCAGGCAAGGTTTTTTCGGATAAGCTTTGGAAACAGTTCAGCAGTTTTGTGACAAAAACCTTGACAGAAGCTGTCAGATGTGAAATTGGTAAGAGTTGTAATCGGAAGGGTTGCCTTTCTTTTTATAGAGAGCCTGGATGCGAGACAATTTAAAATCATCTCGGACTCACTCTACTTCCCACGTACGAATAAGCTTCAAGCTTCCAAATGTATCTGTGCAAATTCTCGCCACCGTATTTCTAAAGTTCTTTCGGTATTAATCCCGAGCCAACCGCTTGCTGGATTTTCTGCTGCCTAATGGCAGTGTAAATCTTATAATGTGAGAGGCTCATTCAGCTTTACGGCTAAAGGGAATTGGGGCATTAAATGGATTTGTAGAGTAGATCAGCTGATCGATCTACGTTAAGCAAGGAACTGAAATGTTCTGCCCAATGCTGTAGAACCTCCTCTTTGCTGGTTAACAATTGGGTTGTCATCATTTGCTTGCCCTGGTAGTTTCGCTCTGTAGCTCGTACCAATCAATTTACGCATCTCAGAATAAACTCTTCAAGCATAATATTATAAGTAATTAGGTTAAAAGTTATATGAATGCTCTTGATTGATATTGTTATAGTGCCAGCACGTCGGTTGAAAACTGTCTGTTATAGTGTTGTTCCTAGCACTACAACGACAGTTAACAGAAAGGTTCTTACTTCAGATGTTTCTGCATATATTTCATTATGATAAATCGATTTTTTTTATTTATTTTAAAGAATATACTTTCGAAAAGGCTATAATTATCAGCAAAATCTGAAAACTTTTTTTAACGAACCAACGCATTCATGGACGCCGCTCAAAATTAATTTTAGAAGTTTTCTAAAAGAATATAGGTTTAATTTCCTACTTTATACCCCACATTACCATTGTTTTTCATCACACACTCGTCTTGTTTATTTGATTCAAAAGTGATGCATTTAACCCTAAAACTCTTTAATGAAAAAGTAAAATAGAAACATGTGAACACAGTTCATCTTTCCGAAAATTATTTTACCTATTGAAAGTTACAGTAATCAATGCAAATGAGCTTAACTATGATGCTTTAAAAAATTTTGGAGGAGAACTTGATTGGATTAGAAGACAAGGCGAAGTAATTTGGGAATAAGGCTAGTAGAAACGAGCTTCCTTTTTCCTTGAAGTCAATACATAAGTAGTGATAAACATTTTCATAATTCTTAAAAATCTTTTAAAATATAAAAAGCAAACATGTTTAGATTATGTGAAATGTGTTTCAGTTTTAAATTTTCCGGTGCTACTCCGCACACCTATGTTGAAACTTATCTTCTTTCCAACTTAACCAATTTAGGTGTAATATATGTATATCAAATGAAAGATCTCTGTCTAGCGAGTGTTTATAAACGATAGCAATGTGCCTTTCTCAATTAGAACTGGGGATACAGAGAAAAGGAGCTATGGCAACGTAAGAAATATTATATGGAGAAATCGCATTTGTGTAGACTTTGAATAGGGTAGAATTTAGGTGATTTCCAAAGTTTGATGACAAATCTGTGCATCAATATCTAATAATTAAAAAAAGAATTAAGTGAATTGGTTCAAAAGAACGGTCGTACATACTCGTTTTAGTTTTCATAAATACCATTAATATATTTATTGTTATTCAATACATAATGTATAAAGTGAAATGAGCTGTATTCAACCAGGTGATCTTCTAAACCATCTTTGAGTCAAACTTTATTCAAATTTATTCTCCGCTTTTGCAAGATGGAGTCATAAATATTACGAAAAAACTTTCACATTTATTAGATAATTATTTTAAAATAGAAGTATCTATGTTTAATTAAGGTAAAATTTTAGACGTTAAACGTTGGAAGAAAACACCACAATAATATTTTCTGTTATTTCCTAGTTACACCGTCACTTTTAGCCCATGTTACAATATATTCACAATTAATTAATGTCTGATAGACAGAAAATTACTAAAGTACACAGTACAGAGTGAATATTACACCTAAGCATTCCGTGTGTAACAAACAACCCTTCTATCTTACGATTCTTGTAAAGTAATTGCGCGCCTAAAAGGATATTAGAAAATATAAGTTTCCAGCTATAATTAAACAGCTTCGTCAGTAGCTGTTGTAAGAAACTTGTACATTTGTCTCAGTTGCAATTAGTGCGGTACGGTTCCGCCCGACTTGTGCGAGATTGAGCACATCTACCTCCAACTGAACCCATCCTAAATGGTATCACACCTAAATATAAATCTCGCCTCACAACACGATAGTATCAAACTACTACTCGGCCGCAATAACATGATATCTTGCTAGAACGACGTATAAAGTACAGACTGCATAAACGTTTTGTTATTTTTTTATTATTAATATTAAATGATTAGTTTATTTTGCGCTAAGATTTTTTTTTTATTAGGTTAGAAGCTCGCGTAGTTACAACATTTCTTTCATGAAATGTAACGGCACAAACACGACGCGAACATTCATCGATAAGCCGTCTATCCTTTTTATTAGAAGGATAATTAAAAATGCTTCGTAACAAAATATTTCAGTTATGTTAGGCTTTTGCGAGCTCTAAACTTTTGAGATATAAACATAAGAATCTTATTTCCTGGGATGACGATTCCAAAACCCGTTCTGTAATATTTATATAAATTAATACGCTAAAATGTTTTATCTTCTATAAGAGGATTTTTAAAAACATTTACAAACTGAAAGGTTACTATTTTTAGATATGGTATACAAAAAGGGAAACATTTTTTAGGATATTTCTTTTAACTTTTGTCTATAATATATTTTAAATCGTCTAAGTCTTATGTTAAGTTAGAAGGAGACGGCCTATAAATAGAAGTTATTCTCTATAATTTTGCTATTATTGGTAGAAAATGCTAACTAGCAACATTTGGGCTGATCAGTACCGTAACGCTCCTAGTAAACTCAAAAAGAATTCCTTGGATATGTGCAAGCGAGGTTACAAGATGAACAGACACTTGCCTGTGGTTGTATTTTGTTTTTTTGAGTGCAGTTTAGGTGCTAATATTACCTGTTATCTGCTATTAAGAGGTAGAGGAGCCTAAGGTGCTTATAAGTCATTTCAAATTGAACTGCTTTTCAGATTATATCGCGTTTTATTTATAAATTTTATCATTCAACGTTTCCAAGTTTTTACAGTATTCATGATTATGGGTAGAACTGAGATGTTGACATCCTAATGTCAATTGTTAATCCATCATAGCTTTGAATATTAATTTTGCTCTGATGTACGCAATAAGTATTTAGAGTATAGTGAAGTTTTGCAGTGTTGTGCTTATTGCTTGACTTGATTTTGTTTATAACGGAACACCAGGCGGTAGCATATAATCATTTCACTTTCTATTGAATTTTGCATGTTTGTTTATTTCAATAGACTTGCTAATAATCCTTGGCAGGAACCGGTATTCTTTTGTGAGGATTATCAAATCTGATATCATCATATGATATGTGAGTTATGCGTATAAAATAAAAAGAAGAATTTTTAAAATTGGCTCATAAATGGCGGAGATATGCGCGGACATACAAAAAAAAAACAGAAACATTCGAATTGAGAACCTTCCTCCTTTTTGTAGTCAATAAAAAAATTATTGATTTACATTATTTATTTTGAACATATAACAAGTTGCAGCCACTTTCAGCACTTTAAAACGAAAGTAATGAAAAGTCCGATAGTATTTCAGTATAAATTTATTTCAATTTAAGAAGCAAAGGTACATATAAATTGGACGATACTAGTCTTAACTTCAAAAGTATGAAGACCATCGTAGAGCGCTCTCTATCAACTGAAGTATCGACAATTGAAATAAAATACATTTTTTGAAAACAGAACGGGTGCAGACTTCCTTTTCAGCACTGGTGTTGACATAAAAAGGCCAATAATATATATTAAAGCAATATTTAATTCCAAAGATCTAAGTTAAATATTTGCAGCGAATAATAAATCATAAAAATTCCATCTTGTAAAATTTTATTATTTCAAGATTCTTTTTATATTAATACTGAATGCAGAAAATAACACTTATGCAGTCGAATTAAAAAAAGTTTATATAAAGTTAATATAAACATTAAAAAAATTATAAATATATTTGTAATATGTTTGTAATATATATGTAATATTATAATATATAAATACACATATAAATATATCTTAGGCAATAAGAATCATCCTACCGTCACGATTTTGAGAACAACAGACTCCCATTCAAGAATGCCTCCGCACGCTCGTTAACAAAATGGAAGTGTTGAACTTCTGCAATGGGCCAAGTGTTTTCTTAACTCGAACATTATTCTTTTAGATAATTCGGTAACAATCCGTGGAATCTCGCAAAATCCGTATCCGCCCTACGCGAATAACGACAGAATTTTGCAAAAAAAGAACTCGTTCGGCGCAAACATTCTAATTCGCGCGACTTCTTTTATTTACTTTTCATCGGTTTTCAACAAAAAGGTGGCTGAGATTCAATTACTGCATATGCAAGTATCTAAGGGCAAACATTACCAATTCATATTGTCATACTGAACGTTGATAATTTTATTTATGAACTATTTTTCATTTCTTTGTGTGGATACAGTGTCAATTTTTACAAGGTTATTATTTAATTAATATTTTTTTTTTGTAGGGAACCAATAAAAAGCTTTCTGTAAATAAAAAAAATTGTAGATACCCTGATACTGAGGAAGAAACATTTTGTTACAAGTTACAGACACAAAGATAGTTTATTAGATGGAACATCATTTACAATGAATTTGAAACTTATACAAACGTAAAATTAACGTGGTTAAAATCACAGAGAAAAACTAATAAAATATTAATACATGTGATAAAATTATTCTATAATTTACTCTTCCTCAAAATACACTAGACAAACAATGCTTTTATATTTTTTTTTCTGTAATAGATTCGTAGCTTCATTTGTAAGAGAAGCGTTTAAATAGAATCGTTGTGTAAGACTTCATTTGTTATTATAACTTTATTTATTTCTTAAACATTAATTAACATAAATTATCGATACATAATTTCTGTGAGACTGGGGCCGAATGAGACGAATTTTTAATCATTTTGAATAAAATTTGATTTATTTATCTCCTATTCAAAAAAATGTACAAAAAAATAACATATCAATTACATATGAACTACAAATGAGGGTCATAACGACGAATGTTACTCCTCAATTTAAAGAGTAATAAAGTAAAGCTGAGCGATATCAGAAATTGTATTTATGTTTCTGAATCCAACGTTAAATGTTATATGTTATTATTTTACTGTAAACACTTAATATCGATACGCATTTTATTAGTAAATATGTATCATAATAAAATATTAAATAACTTAAAATAAATGGCGTCGAAGGTCACCTGGTTGAATACAGCTCATTTCATTTTATACATTATGTATTGAATAACAATAAATATATTAATAAAGTTTATGAAAACTAATACGAGTCCGACCGTTCTTTTGAACTGATTTACTCAATTCTTTTTTTAATTATTAGGTATTGATGCACAGATTTGTCATCAAACTTTGAAAATCACCCAAATTCTACCCTATTCAAAGTATACACAAATACGATTTCCCAATATAATATTTCTTACGTTGCCTTTCTCCTTTTCCCTTTTCCCTGTATCCCCGGTTCTTAATGAGATAGGCACTTCGCTTTCATTTATAAACACTTGCTAGACAGAGATCTTTCATTTGATATACATATATTACACCTAAATTGGTTAAGTTGGAAAGAAGCTAGTGTTCAACATAAGTGCGGAGTAGCACCGGTGAATTTGAAACTGAAACACATTTCACGTAATCTGAAAACGTTTGTATTCCATATTTTAAAAGATTTTTAAAAACTATGAAAATGTCACTTCGTATGTATTGAGAACAAGGCGGGATGACGCTCGTTTCTACTAGCCTTATTCCCACATTACTTTGGCTCGGTTTCTATTCCACCCAAATTCTCCTCCAAAAATTTAACTTCGGTTTTTAAACCATCTGGCCGTTTAGACAAACAAGACGCGTGTGTGATGAAAAAGAATGGACATATGAGGTATAAAGTAATAATTTAAATCAATGTTCTTTTAAAAACTTCTCAAATTAATTTGGAGCGCCGTCCATAAATGCGATGGTTCGTAAAATAAAGTTGCTTTCAGATTTTGCTGTTAGTAGTATGTATACTCTTATAATAAATAAAAAAATCGATTCATAAATGATAGAGAACTGCTCGAACATACCTAAAATATGTAGAAACATGTGAAGTAAGACCCTTCACTTTTTTAGACGTCGATTAAAAACTGTCGTCATAGTGCTAGCAGCAGCACTATAACAAACAGTTTCCAATCGACGTGCTAGCACTATACCAATATCAATCAAAAGCAATCATATAACTTTTAACCTAATGACTTTTTATATTATGCTTGAAGAGTTTATTCTGAGGTGCGTAAATTGATTGGTACAAGCTACAGAGCTAAACTCCCTGGGAAGTCAGATGATGACACCCAATTTTTAACTAGCAAAGAGGAGGTTCTACAGCGTTGGGCAGAACATTTCAATTCTTTGCTTAACGTAGATCGATCAGCTGTACTACTAAACATCCATTTAATGCCCCAATTCCCTTAAGCCATAGAGCTGAATGAGCCTCTCACGTTATGAAATTGCCATTGCTATCAGGTGGCAGAAAACCAAGCAAGCGGTTAGCTCGAGCTTTATACCGAAAGAACTGTAGAAATACGGTGGTGAGGATTTGCACAGATACATTTGGAATTTATTTATTTTTATGTGCGAAAAAGAGTGAGTCCCAGATGATTTTAAATTGTCTCACATCCAGGCTCTGTATAAAAACAAAGACAACCATTTCGATTAAAACTCTTACCGATTTCACATCTGACAGCTTCTGGCAAGGTTTTTGTCACAATACTACTGAACCGTTTCCAAAGCTCATCCGACACATCCTTGCCTGAAACCGAATTCAACTTCCGACCTGATCCAGATACTTATGAAGCCATGATTTCCGTGCGTCAGCTGCAAAAAAGAAGCAAAGAACAAGTTCGTTAGTTTAAGCGAAGGCTTTCGACAGTGTGCCTAGTAAAGCCCTGTAATGATAATCACGAATCTAAGGTGCATGGAGAACCGAAATGACGGTATGCAGGGCTTCGTCGCAGTAGATGGCCAACAGTTAGACTGCTTTCCCGTTACCGGTAGGGTGAAGCAAGGGTGTATTCTATCTCCTAAGCTGTTCACCTTACATTTTTCAGTCAAAATCAAGGAGGTTTAACAGGCAGTTACCGAAGGTATGCACATACGCTTTCGCACCAATGGCAGCCTTTTTAAGATGGGCAGACTTAGACTGCGAGCAAAAATCTGACATGCGTTGGTCACAGAGATCATGTATGCTTGTGACGTGTAGTTTCTAGCAGAACCTACAGATGGTCTACAATAGCCGATGTCCATCTTTCACCAGGCTTGCTGCAAATTTTTGCCAATGGTTAAAAATCAATGTCAAGAAGTGATGTCTTTAGTCCACGTGATCACGATATACTAAAAGTACAGCTTGGCGAGGATGTGATAAAACAAGTAAACAAATTCCGCTACCTTGGGAGTACCATAACATCAAAATGCATGCAATGCGGTCACGTATCACTTGTGGCAAAAGAGAGGATATCTAAAATCATATTTTGCGCTGAGCTCAAGGAGGGTAAGCGGAATCAAGGCGCATAACTCCTAAGGTACAAAAATGCTCAGAAATCACAAATGAAAAGACGCGACATTGAACCCTTTCAGTGGTAATATTTGTCAGTACAATGCCCTGAATGGTTTAGTTTGATGCACATCAAAATACGGGATTTGGTTCAGCAGTGTCTAGTTGACCTCGACGCTAAACGCGATGTGTTAAAACCTCGCAAGCCTGTTGCTATTCAATACCATGTTCACGAGCCCTTGAGTCATGGAGTCCGGCGTTCTGGACGGGTGGATAGTGGATAAGTCTGCCTCGCCCAAGCCCGTCCAAGCCAGGCCAGATAAGCCTTGCACTCTCGGCCACTGTCTTCTGTCCCCTACAAACAGAAGAAAGTCGCAAAAGTTTGGTATCAGAATCTGGCCCATTAGACTAAGGACTAATAATCTACTGTAGATTAGGAAATATAATCTTATATCCAAAAATACACTTATTATTAGATCAGTTCACTAGAGGGCATCACAAAGGAAACATCTTATCGGTTATCTCCTGTGAAAAAAAATAAAATTAACACTTGAAAACATAAAATTTTTGTGAAATTTTGTTCGTTATTGTGTAAATATTGCGTGTGACTGTTATTCAAAAGTTTTAGTGCTGACGGAAAAAAGTTACGGGACAAATTAAAATAGTGGACTACAGTGCTAAAATCAACGGTACAAAAAAACTTGTACGATTTAAAACAAAGTGAAGTGTAGTGAAAATTGAAACTAACATCTTTTACTATTTTGAATACGTTATAAGTTGAAAGCTTATAACGATATCCTTTTTTAATTTTTTTTTTTTTGAAATTGTGTGGGTAAATTTAAATCTAATCAGTGAATCGGTTCTAACGAACGTTTAAACTGTCTAAGAGTCATATAATTCATAATTTATAACATCCTGTCAAAGTGACTAACAACTCAGTGGCTCATCTGTAGCTATTTAGAATCTTCACACCCCAGATCAATTCTACACAAGGACAGACTTTTTTTCAATATTTATTTAATGCAATATTTGCTTCGTCCATTGTAGTATTAGTCTGACTGATAAAAAGAACAAAAAAACAGATGGTCATTTTCGATAATATCACATTTCACCGTAAACGAGCACAGACTAACACGGATACCACAGTCGATGCCACAGATACATCTATTAATACTTTAGATGGCAGCACTAACAGTTTGCCGAACATGTCGGACTATGAAAACGATTTGAACGAAACTCTTAAAAAACAAATAGAACATCTTAAATTAGAATTGCAAATAGCACATGAAGATGTAAAAAATTTAAACTCAGAAAACACCGATCTCAAAAAAATTATCGCCGGTCTAACTAAATAACAGGAAATTTATAAAAAAGTAACATGTAGTCTCACAAACAATATGCCTTTAACATCAAAAAATAAGGAAACAAAATCATTATCTACACCATTAAGTACACGAACAAACAAAAAAATTCAGCAAACCACAAGCGATCTTAATTCCTATGAAACCGTTGTCAAAAAAGTTCCTAATGTAAACACTGCAAAAACACAATACAATACAATACAAATATGAACTTAGAGGCAAAATTCGAACATAAAAATAAACTTTACATTTTAAGCACTAATAAAGGAAATATGATAATGAAAACTGGTTTAAAAATTTTTGGCGATGAATATAACATAAATGATAGGAGAAGAAGATTTCAAAGCCACAAATAATAATTATAGTTTAGTATCTTATATGAGACATAAATTTGTAAATTTGCACAACACTTATGTAATTATATGTCTTCCAACCTATAAATGTGGACTACATAAAAATCTATACAATTGGAGAATAGAGACACTCAATAATTTACTATATTAAGACTGTGAAGCACATAAATATGCATATATACTCGATGCTAACCTTAATCTGACATATAACGATAGGATGTTTAACAGAAAGTTTGGTTATTTAAATAACTTAGGACTTAAAACAATAATTTATGATATACATGATAAAATAAATAGTATTATAATTTATAACTTAGAACACGACTGTAGTAAGGAAATTATTGAT
>JAOCPS010599257.1:0-11064 GCA_025505425.1 Graphium colonna | reverse complement strand
TAAATGGGAACACATCAATTAAGTACATTTATTTATTTACAATGTATTTTGTACTAAATTAAAGTAGCACAAATAGTCAACTAACACAATAAAAAAAAACAATAATATTCAACTTTATCGTAAACTGTCCTTGGTCACATCACTAATTTAACGATGTCGCTCACTGTCTATCGGTATATCAGTTATGTTCACAAATTAAATAACAGAAATACTTATTTAGCACTATAACTAGAATCATAATATCTTTAAGCTTAGTTAAAGTAAGATAAGGAGTAATAAAAATAATTTATTAATCAAGTTAATTTAATGAATACGAAAATAGTCAACCATAAACAAGAAATAATTTGACATTGACAAGAAAATAGTCAGTCGGCGTTGTAAATATTTCTTTGTAATGAATTATCTTTGTGAAATTTAATAAACATAGTGGCATTGCAAAAAATACTGAGAACAATATTGTAGCTAAGGAATCGTACTTTAATCTGTTAATAGATACAGTTGAAATGGTAACATACTATTACGGGTGTCATGTTCGAAGCTTTTAATCCTGCAGTACTAGAATATAGCTGATTAATTGTTTCCAAGTTAATTTCAGTCATGACAAATGTCTCATATTTGTTATTTAAGTTATGGCAGATATTTGCAGGTATTAAAAGAGATAATATGGATGCTAACGAGATAACTTTATGTTATTATTTTCAAGATGTATAGGGTATTATCGACTAGAATAATATGCAATGAAATGTTTCTTCTTTTCAGGTCTGAAATATTAGAAAACATTAAGAAAAGGGAACAAGAAAAGGAACAGTCATCAAAGCAAACTGACAAGCAATTGCATACTTCAGAAGTTCAAAACACGAATGCCACTGTGACACAGCATGTTCCAGCGCAAATCCTGTCTCCTTCACATGGAACGGGATCACCCGTCCAAGCAAAAGAAGACTCAAAAGATAAGACAATAAAAGTAGCCAATTCTACAACAATAACATTGATTGAAAACAATAATCTCAACGGTGAGAAAGACAAGGACAATAACTATCATAAAAACTATTTTACATTAGAACCCAAGAATGATAAAAAAGATGATTGCAATAAAAATAGTATCACTATAACTAGAACTGTGCCAAAGCAATCACCAGGGACAGGCCAACCAGAAAAGACTAAAGGTCAGACAAAAACAAGTAAAAGACCTCTTCAATGTTTGGAGACCCTTGCAGAAAAGGCCGGCATAACTTTTGAAGACAAATACGAAGCTGCCAATACACTTCTAGCATTAGACAAACAGAATAACGCTTATAGGAGACCTGAGCTAAAACAACCTAAACCAGAACCAGATAGCCACCAACAGGCTGAAGAATATCGTTACAGGAATCAAAAAGAAGATGATGATAAACTACAGGCAAGTGTTATTTTTATATTGCCTATTGTATCAACATTATTATTCAAGGTGTCAATGTAAATGAAACTTATTTATGTACTTACATTATATTAAGTAAGAGTAAAGGTTTGCTTGAAAATAACACTTGTATGCTTGACAAATACACATGTAACAAGATCAAATTAAATATACATTTAAGACATTTTATTATTTGAAAATGGCCTTAAAATGGATAAAATCCACTTAGCGGTGACAGTAGCACTGACTAATAATAGACTGACGTGAGAAATGTGACATGAGAATTTACTAACTGTATTCTATTTTTCTCAAAAATTTCGCTTTGTATCTGTACTGGTTACTATAGTTCTCTATTACAATTATTTGCAAGTGAAATTCGTTTTCATTGTCTATTGCAAAAATTACCAGATGTTTTAGTAAAGACAGAATACCTAAAATTTAAAAAAATCTTTGTTTACTAATAATCCCAAAAGTAATGTATGTGTACCATGAGACTTTTTAGACATTGTTCATTCCTAACATTGGCAACTAATAACAATGCCACCGTATGTAAGTGGTGTTGTTATAAGAATTAGATTGATAGACTGCAATTAGAAAGGAAACGAAAACAAATACACAGAGAATAATTAAACAACTAAAGATATGTCTGTTTCAACAGATCCAACAGCAAATAATCCAGCAGCAGCAACAGCAGCAGCAGCAGCAACAGTTGCAGCAGTTGCAGCAACAACAGCTGCAGCAGCTGCAGCAACAGCAGCTGCAACAGTTGCAGCAACAAGCTTTGCAGCGGCAGCATCACGCAATTCAACAGCACCTTAAAAATCAGCAAGATCAGGAACTGGTAACATTTATATAATTATTTTGAATGAATAAATTTTAATGGTGGTCATTGATGTGTGAGAGAATTGTGAGTGAGCTATTTAAAATATAAAATCTCCCTCCCCAACATCTGGAATGTTTTGTCGGCAACCACCATTAAATATAATTACTAATAGTGTACTATCAATGCGTATTAGACATTTTGGTTTTGTCATAACCATGTAAAAATTTGTTTGTGCCAAAGTATATTTTTGCATTTTTAAATTTAGTGGAATTAATATAATGAATTAGTGAAATAAATACATAGAATTATTTATCCAACAGATATGTTACTTTTTATAACATTTATCTGTGTTCACTGTTGGTACATTAAGGTACCCATGAATCTGATATTGTTTTTTACCAAGTTCTTCTTTTGTACTTAAGTGTGCTTTTAATACATTACATTTTCTTGCAAGTAATTTAAATTTGGAATTATAAGCAGTCACAGATTCATTGTCTGTCTGTTCATTGGTTGAAGTAAATCTGAAGTAAACAACACTGGAAGGGTCACCCAACTGTGAGGAACTAACTCGATAGGATAGAGGATTGATCTAGCTAGCCTAAAATTTGAACTGAGTACATATTGTGAAGAGATATTTAGTGAGGGAGTATATTTCTTAAGCCTCCCAATTAATGATTAATTAAAAAGTTAATCACCAGAAATGCCCAAAATTGAAGGAATACTGGAATAAACTTTTAAATAAATATATCATAAACCATTTTATGATATAATTCCTATTTTAACAATAATTTTTTCCTTGGTTATTTCTAACAAATCATCTGCCTGTAATAATATATGGATTGACTATGAATAATGATGAACTTTTTGAACTTTTTTTGACAATAAAAGGTGTTATTGCATGGGTTAGGTGGAGGCCATTACTTGATTTTATTTATGTCATTGATAAGGTTTTCTGTGGGCTTTACTTACCCGCAAACAACACATTTCTTAGGCATGTGTCCACAGTATTTCAAATGTACTTTTGAAAGAATATTAATTATAACAAAATTAACTTTTTTTTTTATTTTAGGCCTCTATATTTTCTGTATATTTCATGTGTGCTATATTCAGAAAATGTAAACAACTTGATTGCTTTGCCTTTGTGTACATATATGATGGAAAATTTCTATTTTTCGTTATAATACCGTAAGGTTAAAACCATAACGGTTTTGGTTATTATGATACATCAAATGGTATTATTTTCATTTAATAATGCTGAACTATTGACATTTAACTTTTATTGTATCTATGCATTTGTAAAATGAAATAAATTAAAAACGTCATTACAAATCTCCTTTTAATCTTAATTATTTGCGCATACAATAGTCATTATTAAAATATTGATAATAATTCAGTTTTTTCATGTATATTCTTTTATATGTGAGCCTTGTTATAAATGAAAGTTTATTATAATTGGTGTACATACTTTCATATCAAATTTGAAACTACCTTGTATAATACTATTTTAAGTCAAAATGTACTGTCTCTATCTCTTATAGCGTCTATAATTCTTGAAGCGTAAGGCAATTTGTTAGTCCAATGATATAATAAAAAGTGCATAGAAACAAACCATGCCACAAAACAAATGTAATTTTTTTTGTTGCTTACCACTCAAGTGAGAAATAATTTCTTTTTATTTACTCTGTATAACTTAACATTAAAATTATTTACAGAAGTCGCCTTTAAATGTTCTAAATATTTTGTTACCTTGTTATGTATATACGAACTTAAACACGAAACTGTCCTGAACATTTGAGCAACATATAATTTTATTAGGGTATATTTCTATTTAGTTGCAGAAACAGTTTCAGCAGCAACAACAACAACAACAGCAGCAGCAGCAGCAGCAACAGCAGCAGCAACAGCAGCAGCAACAACAGCAACAACAACAACAACAGCAACAACAACAACAGCAGCAGCAGCAAAAAGCTGAGCTGCAGCAAGTTAGTCAGCAACAAGAGTTATCACAACAAAAGTTCATGCAGGTAGGTCATAACACTAAGCTAAGAAATAAAATTTTGCTAATTTCTTGGAATCATTCATTGCTATTTAGTCATTCCTTTATGAATATTAGTCTTTGTACATTTTATAACGGTCCCACCATGGTCCAAATTCTAGTCTAAACGTAGGCTACAGTACATATACCAAAGTAAAGCATCTCGATGCATGCAATATTTTCAGCATGTGCCTCTTCCTTCAGTTGCTCACATTTCGATGTTTTCGATGAAATCCTGTAATTTTATTCTAAATTAACGTTTTAGAAAAATATATAAATAGTCAAATGAAGTCTGGTTTCTGAAGGTATCTGTGCCTTGTGTTAATACAATCTAATGATTGATGATGATTGTATCTGTAGTTAATTTATATGAGTAAATTTGTAGCTTTGTTTTAATGATTAAAATCGCTTTTCTTGGAAAAATATTATAAAAGAAGGATTTATGTGAATTACACAAAAACATTAAATTGCTTGATGCCTCGGGTATGTATGTCTCTCAGTTTTCGCAGAGCTTTGATTTCGGAGCATATAGTTAATCCCTGTGCCTTTGCAGAATTCGTTGTCGCTATAAAAGCAAAATCAAGCTGTACTTGATTTTGTAGCAATAGGTTAAATTCGTGCCTTTTTTTAAAAAAAAAGAATTCCTTCCAATATATTCCTTGATATTTAATTTACATACTTCACATCCATTATTTTGCGTGGCATTGTTTTCCTGAAAGTAATACGACGCCCACCGGAAGTTTTCCTAGACCCAAGAACGTATTTTTACAGTGCAAATGACAAACCCTACTTGGAAAATCCCGCCTCTCATCGAGGCTGTCTGTCTATCTGCCTACGCTCACGTGTACCCGATGCTTGGAACTATGAAATCAGTTGCATTTGAGCATTTGATTGGCGCTCGTTGCCTCCTTTGAAAGCTCCTCAATATATTTATTTTCAGTATTGCACTCACCTCGTAGTCGACAACATCGAATGTTGTGAGAGTGCTCATATTGATTTTTAAAATTTCCATTGTTTCAAATAATTTTTCCGTTCGCTGATTCAAGCATAAGATCTTCGTTGATCACTTTTTTAAAATTATAATCATGTGTTTCCTATTTTGTATATGTATGATTATTGCTTTACCCCTCATCTATGGTCTGTATCTTGTCTTTTATCACGTAACATAATTAAAATAGAACCGAGTCATTAAAATTTTACAAGATTCAACCTTCATGTAAGTACTCATTCATATATCATTTCTCAATAGCGCCGTCTTGTGTTGCATGTTGTACATTTCAAGTGTCGATAAAATTTGAAGCAGTCATTTTTATTATGGATGACGGCACCAATCGGTCGCAGGTCGATGCAACGTCATAAATCGTGGGCGACCATTGAAGCGGATATAAATAAATATGAAATAGTTATTAATAGCGTATTTGACTGAAATTACTTAGTAGATGTGGCGTAATTATAAGGCTTTGTTATAGACTAAATTTATGTGTATGTGTGTGTGTACACCATATAAATTTGCGTGTCTTCCGCAGCCTGTTCACACGCAGCAGTTCAACGTGCCCGGCATCGGCGAAATCAACCTCAGCTTCCTGCCGTCGCCGCAGACCAACCTCTTCTTCGAGAAGAACGGCAAACCGGGCATGAGCAGTGACGTCAAGCCGCAACAAGTACGCCCACACATTTCAATGCTAAAGCTTTTCGCAATAAATCCATAATTTGTACCTACCATCGATATCGCAAGATATACGCTGTTGGCAAAATGTGCATAATATAACGCATATACTGGGTGACTGGTGTCGAATATACTCGGTACTCGATTGTCATCATTTTATGTAAAAAAATTGCAGTGTATTTTCAGCCCAAATTTTCCCATAAAAATCACCTGTTCGTACGGCGCAGGTTGTCGAACAACGGGTGCCCGAGTAGCCGTGTTCGCTAGAATGAAACATGCGTTTCGTGATTATTTATGAATTTTTTGATTATCTTTCCTCAGTGGTAAATTGGTAATTATTTTGTCAATAATAATTTTATACTTCATATATGACCCCTACATATAACGTTATCGAATATTGGAAGTGATTTACCAGTCACCCCGTATAATATACAAGTTCTCCTGCCAACGCAGCTTCGCTATCCAAAAGAACTTAGGGCCTGCCTGAACCTTTGCGTCGTGCTACCAAATTTCGGTTGGATTAGAAATTAACACAAAATATTAAAAGAGAGGTAATAAATATCTTTTAAATGGCAACAAATTTATAAAGAAACAAATAAAATTGAGCCCTAATCTAATTTAGACTCATATTTGCCGTAAAGAAGATTCCCTGTTCTATAAGAAACGACCAGATAAACGGTATAACGCGCGAAATGTTTATTTTCGTATTTTATTTAGTGGTCGCTTTGTTTTCGCTTAGATTTTATAAGGATTAATAAAATACTGAATCGATAATAGCGCGCAAGTTATTTATGTGAATAATTGTTTCGAAACAAGTAAATACAAAATTGGGCTAAAAACCAGACGGAGGCGATTTCTTAATTTTAACTCGAGTAAAAAAAAAAAAGTTCTTTCAATAAGTTGGGTTAGGTTAGGCCTAAGACCTTTTTGTAAGGACTTTTTATTCCAAATATATGGCTAGCTAGTAAAGTAGGCACTCCACATTTTTCTTAACCCACGAGCCGCCTCTGTGTAGGGCACGTCGTAAAATATGCGATTCAAATATTAATATAATATTTTAAGCGTCTAAACCCTCTCTCCATTAGTGACCTATTTGTAGTATCATATTACTATGAGTAGCATATAACCTTAACAAATACATTGAAGTAAATAATTTTGTAATATCGCTTAATCAGTAGGCACGGCAACGTAAATCATACTTTAGAAAAGAAAAGCGCACAAGCCGGTCTTTATTTAAACACAGAAAACCTTGTTTGAAATTTTGTGTGAAAAATTCAAAAAGCTCACATAAATTATCTCGTGTTAATCGAGACATGGAGATGGTAACCTAAGTCTGTGTAGTTTTGCAGTATAACCAATAAAAATATTATACTGGCTTTTAATACATTCCTAAGACAGAAAATACATTTTTTAAATACGGTAACATTTTTTAATTCTAGTTAACTTCGGACAGAGGAAAAAAAATTGTAGTTATTTTTATCATATAAGATCTCGGTTCTCTTAACTGTTTTAATAAATTCTACAGGAACTTTAGTTACGTGACATGGGATGATGCTCGTTGAATCCGGCTTTCTTTAAGATTGCACTACATTTTTGGCTGTTCAACTTAGAAAGAGTGACTTTTATGTGAAAGGCTTCAAATAACCTTTTGACCCGAAGTTGCTTTAAAAGAATAAGAAATAAGCAAGCAATGTACCTATAAATAAATACGAATATAAAATGTATGCCTCGAGTTTATATTAGAGCCGACAATATTTACGTTGAATCTCTGAGTTAACAATTGGGTGAATTTAGATCGATTCGCTTGAGAGTATTTTTCTTTCCATATGATAAAGAGACAGATGGCAGTGTGCCACCAAGACTCCACATGAACTATCACATGTCATATGAGACAGCTCACGTCCACTCCAGGTTGTCCCCCTTAAATATCATGACTAGAATTTATTGGTCATAATAGTTACATATCCAAGAAAAGTTGTTAGTCTCTTTCGATCTCAAGAACTAAGTTTATAAAATTGTAAGATAAATATTTAGTTGTGTTCCGGAGTCTATCGTGATAATTAGACAACAATGTTTATAGCAAAAAATAAGATCAAAATTCGACACAACTATTTAAGGAAAAAAATCATTCATCTAAAGAAGATGTTTAGGGAAGGAAAACATGATAGGGATAGAAAAAGCAAAGGTAAGATTTAAACCACTTACATTTCAACTGTCGTCGAACTTAGAATTAATTTTAAATGGCCTTGTGTTTTTGGAGCTTTTCTTGTGTAGTATCAATAATACACGAACTTGCCCTTATTTTGTATAGTTTTATTTCCCGCAATCCCGATTTGTTGTTAGTTTTGTTGCGCTACACACCCCTGTCGCAAAGCCAAGCGTGGTAACAATTTCTTATAAAAGAGATTGATATTTGGTGTACGTCGATTTTGTTTCCCACGCCGTGGCCATATTAATATCCGGTCGTTAGGCTCTATCTTTATGCTTACGTAAATACAATGTTATTCGAATGCATAGATATCGGATACCGGAACATGAGACCAAGTCGCAAACCGCTTATTAAGCTGATTGTCCCTATCTGGCTATTTATGGGTGTACTAAATGCATGTGTGCACGTGTGTCGTTGTTGCAGCTAGTAGACGGTCAAACTCAAGTAGTACAGCAACAGATTAGCATGGCCCAGCACGAACCTTCGCAGCAACACCATCAGACGGTCACCGTGGTGTCCTCAATGCCCAGCAGCATGGCACAACACCAAGTATGTATTTGCATTTTGTTTATTGCTTTGTGAAACCTTTGTCCTGCTTTTATGCGAAGGTTAAATGAAGATCAGGTTAGGAAAGCATAAACTATTACAAACACATGAACCACCGCTCTTCAAAAAGCCGGTACTAAATAAAATACGAATGCTTTTTGGGATTACCGGATAGCTATTCTCTAATCTGACTCGTTTTACTACCTTCTTTGATATTTCTAGATCTCTATCCTACCCATTGCCTAGCAACACACACGGAATTTCGGATGTTTTGTGTGTGCATGAGCGACAGGATAGCTGAACATGCTAGCATCAGCTTGTTTGTCATCCTTTCCCTATAAAAAATTCTCTCTTTTCGGTCTCCTCAACTCAACTCCGTGACTCTTACACAACGAGGGGGTACAATAAAAAGCGCTCGGGTTGTGATGTTTTCGCATGGATACATTTAAATTTATACCTTTTCAACCATTTGAAACACTTCAGATGTTGTTGATGCCCATGTCAGACCTTATTAGTTTTAGCTGGATTAATAACTTCCGCCTGGACTAAATAGTAAATAAAATTCAAGAATTAATTTCCGCGATGTATCGTAATATCAATTGATGCAAATTAACTTTGGGTGTTTTAAGCTTTCAGCAAACGGAGAGTTCTGGGCATGTTCATATAAATGTATATGAGATGAATTTCTTTATCACTGATAGAAGTCATTGTTAGTTGAAGCTGCGCGTAAGAATATATTAAATACTGAATATTTATGCATTATATACTATTATTAAATTTTCTAACGTCCAATTTAAATAAATCCTGTCAATATTCTGCACGAAGTGTCTAGTCGTCCGCTAAAGGAAGAATAAAGAAGGCAAAGAATATTTTTTTTTTACATTTATTTTACATCTCATAACAATAAAATTGTATTTCTATTACTTAGCATTCATATAGTGTTTTAGGAATACTATATATAAAGTTTTGCAACGCTGTATCAAGTTTCTTAATATATGTTTTGTAATAATAACAATTTTTATTCTCAAACCATATTTACTATCGTTATTTATTTTTAATGAACATCCCATGAAATAAAATTTAAAAAAAACTAAATTTTATAAAATACGAAGTTATAGATTACTTCTATTTGGTCATTCCAAAAAGTGTTAAATCTTCTTAAAAATTTAAAAATACGAAGTCATTGTTCTCTCGGGGAATTCGAACTCACGACCTCCGGTTATTAAAACAAGGTCCTATACCAATAGACCATGAAGGCAGTTGATTTTTATTCGATCGTAATGTACACTTTTGTTAATGCTTTAAGAATATTTAGGAGACAACATTGCAAATATTGAGGGAAACGCTCGATTTTCGAAAATTATTTTTTAAATGGAGCGCCGTTTTTACTGACGACACAATTCCTATGTTTTTATGTGCAAATATTTTAATGAATATTTCAGTATTTTAAATAATAAAATACGTCTAAAGCGAATTTCCAAAGAAATTATTATTTTCGAAAAAAAAAACATTGATACAGAAAAAAAATTGCCCAAAAGTGGTACCAGAAATTCTTATGCGTCAAGATAAAAATTATATAGTGATTATTTTTATAATTTCTTAGGACATCACGCTTCATGGATTCGATTTTTAAGAAGGGAATTTAATTTAAAATATCAAAGTATGAATTTTGCTTTACGTACATGACATTTGCGCAATCTATCATAGTAATGTAGAATGTAGTAGAAGCTATTTTCTATGAATCAATTATTCGAATTTATCAAATATCTCTGAAACCCGGAGTTCTTTTACGAAAATAACTTCTGTAGTTGTTAATATAACATTTCTAGTCTCCAAAAAATATGTTTGAACTTGATGCAACTTGGTACGGTTTGCCATATAAAAATGGGCTTTGTCCTTTGTGATTACTGATGCAAGTGATAAAATCGGACCGATATTTTTTTTGAATATGCAGCAAAAAAACATACTTACGAATAATGAAGTATATCTCTATTGAAATTAAAGACAACATTAATTGATCAAAATATTTAATTTAATTGTACATGCGTCATAAAATCTAGTAAAAGTTGAAATGTTAGTGTAACTTATTGATTATATGCTTAATATAAATCCCATTTGTACTATTATGATCAGATTCATTAATTTAGCGGACGACTAACATATTATTCGTCCATTTAGTGGACGACTAGCATGTCAACTTTTATTTAAACATTGAAACCTGTATTAAAATTCATTTAGCTCGTACATATGCCTAGCCAAAAATGCAGACAGACAACAAATTTAAGTTTTTTTTATGCTCCACTATCTTCTTCTCGTATCGTATCTTTCTTCTTCTATTATTTATATATACCTTCAAAAACATACACCGGTTTATACTGATTTTTTTATA
>JAOCPS010599146.1:0-11065 GCA_025505425.1 Graphium colonna | reverse complement strand
ATATTCTTCCTCCTAGCCTTTTCCCAAGTTACTTGGGATCGGCTTTTAATCTACCCAAACTACTACTACTAAAAGAAAAACTACTCAGCCGATTTTCCTGAAAATTTTGCGGGACCGTTTCGGTAGAATAAGATAAAAAAATAATTTTTCAAATCGGTTCGTAAGTGACGGAGATATGCGCGAACACCTTTTTTTTAAATGGGAAGGAAGACAAACGACCAGACGGTTCATTTTATGGTAAGTGATCCCGTCGCCCATGGACACTCGCAACATCCGGAAAGTTGCGAGTGCGTTGTCAGCCTGGGAAATTGGTTAAATGGGTTTATTGGATAGGATGGGTCTGGTTAAGGATTTGAAGGGGAAAGGAGTGGAAAAATAAAGGGTACACATGGCCATCCGGCATCCCCAAAAGTCATGCATACTTTATTTTATACCTACTTTATAAAGGGCGGTGGTACTTCCCCGGACGAGCGTGGCCGTAAAAGTGCAGCAAAAGCGGTGAATGGATGCTTTCCAATATTCATAAAAAAATAATTAGTTCTTTCACGATATGATATGCACGATTAATGTTGATGAGAGCTCGAAGGCAACTGTAATAATTAAGACTGCACATCAAATGTCAGGAGCTTGCATCCGTCATCCTCAGAATATAGGCCGCCATTACGCGCGTTTTTTTTTAATTGAACCGTGCCACAGACTCGCAAATGCGCAGATCATAAACAAAGCGTCATCCCCATTGTCTATGCCACAGTTTATATTTGATAAGTAATTAGCAGCGAGATCGAGACGACTCGGTGGCGTATGTCATGGCGACGTAAAGAGAAACAAAATGGCTGAACAAAAACGCGGGAAGTCTATAATTCAGGATTCATTCCAAGCTCTGTTATATATTGTTTAAGAACTGAACATATATAATTTTGTTTCTGAGACTTACGCGACTAGTAGACATTTTTTAATTAAACAATTTTTCGGACTTTATCGTGGTTCATTTTTAAATTTTACCACTCTACCTTTCGTTTAATTTTTGTTTCGATGTACGCAGTAGCTGCTTATGGTGTTTTTAGGTCGTGCAGTGTTATGCTTATTTCTTGACTTAATTTTAAATTAATATTGGGTGATAAACTTTAAAATAAACCGCCATAAAATCCGTGAAATTATTTAATTTAAAACTAAACATATATAGTTACAATAAAACACTATATATACTAACCCAATATGATTGATTTGATAAAATATGATCCATATAAAATAATTATTTCCTGGTACCATTTACTTTTCACAACTAATTCATTTAGCATTTTTTTATGGTGAATAAAGTTTTTAATCACATTATCAATGCAAATCATGAAATAAGTATCAAATAAATCCCCTATCAAAAATACATTCTATTTTATATTTTTTCAACATCCGTATTCCCGTTTATAGAAAAAATGTATATTGTCTATGACATATTTCAATCCAACATAAAGACGGTATTTTCTCCAAGGATTACTTGCAAAAGACTCCTGTACAAGTTTATATGTCGAAAGACAATCCCGGACTGATGCAATAGCTGCTTATTCCGGCTTCTCGAAATGACGTGTCAGAATTTCCATCAGCGTAAAGAAGGATCTGGAAAAAGCGGGAAAGTCTATGGTAGAGCGTGTTTTATCTGTGATCGTGAATTTTTACCGCGCTTTTGTAAAATATAAAGTCTTTTAACACCTGTTTATTTGTTAAAGGTCAGTCGTTATGGTAAATTTTAGATGGTTATTAAAAATATACATAATTTAGAATATTATTGTAAAACTTTCGTAGTGTCAAATAAATATAAGGTTGATATGTTTGAAAAAAAACAATTATCGGCATTGTTGTGAAATGCATTTCTACTTTGTTTTCGATTCATTAGTGAAGTTCATTTCAAGTTTTTAGATTTTTTTCACTGTTTAAATATATCAACAATTTTTTTAATCCGCAAAATCTTAATGAAATTTTCTACAATGGCAATATTTATACGCCAAAGTTATAAATAGGATTGTTTCTTTACCTTTTATTCCTATTATAAGTTGACATTTTCCTTATAGTTCCATATTTTATGAAAATTTTCAATTTTATTAAAATACCTTTTTTTTATCTTTTTCTCTCCTTCCTTAAGTATCACACCCTTGACGGTATTCTTGATGTTAAATCAGTATTTTTTTTCGAATATAATAAGTATTCCGAGTGAAGTTGTATACATACATATAAAGGATTTTCTAGTTCCAATTACTGGCAACACTACAATAAAATGGATAATTGGAGCCAATCACAACGCATTGTGATCGAACAATTGTTTTAATAGTTTTGTTAATCGAAAACATCCGGAACTTCGAAGACAATTGAATTGTTCATTGAATTGAATTTTTTTTTCTGACGTCCATCTCTGTTTACATTAACTTAACACGTAAGAGCACCATCATAATATAGATACGTCAAGAAGAACTTTTAAATCTTTTTTGCTAATTTCTTAGAGAAATCGGCAAACCGACTTCAAACGCCTAAGAAGTTAATTTACCTTATTTCTGATGAATATTAACTTAAAATTATTAGCATTTTAAACCACTCCTCTATACAAATATTAACAGTAAAAGGCTATATGCCCAATTTTATATGGTGTACCGTACCAAGTTACATCAGCACAAATTTTTTTTGGATAATAGACTCATTATATTAACTGCTAAAGAAATTGCGTAAAAAGAACCCGGGTTTCGGAGATGTTTGATGAAATCGGAAAATCCATTTACAAAAATAGATATATATTCTATTGCATTCTACGTCTGTGTTAACGTTGTGTAGTTAAAAAGAAGAAAAATACATACTTTAAAACTTTTAAAATTAAATTCCCTGTTTAAAAACTCGAATTCATGAAGCGGGATGTCGTTAAAATGTAAATAATTAATATATAATTTTGACGTTGATGCATGAAACTTTTTGGTAACACTTTTGGGCATTACGAGTATCCTTTTAAATCCTTCCGTCAGCTCAATTATAAACCGACTTGAAACAAGAAGAAGGTTCTTAATTTGTTGTATTTTTTAAATATGAACTGACTTCATAAATTCTTTTTTATATGTAAGTATACGCTTTCGTATAAGCCCCATAGGATTAAAAAACGTGTTCAATAGTTTGTTTTTGTCAAAAGTCAAAATAATGGAAAATAATTTACGAAAGTCATCTAAGGCATTTGAAGCCATTCGTTTGTAAATTTCTGTGAAATTGATTTTGTAGTCAGAAATAGACAAATATATCAATATTGTGTCATTTGTAAACATGTAATATAACCAAAAATAATTGATTTCTACAGAAAACAGCAAAACTTACATCAAACTAATTCATTTTCAGTTATCATCATCATTGAAAAAATAATCTATAGGATCAATTTTCATGGAAATTATATATGAACACCTTGTAACCCTTTCGTTTCAATTAAAAAAATATTTTGAAAATAGGCTTATAACTTACTGAAAAATCTGCAAACAGATATACAAAAAAACATAGTAATTGACGCATCCTGCTTTTTTCAATTGATTGAAACTACAAAATACTAACGGATAGTTACAAATTTCAGTTTAATTTGAATATTGAATAGAAAAATATTTTTTTGCGCGTTAAATTCGAGCGACATGTTTTTCTGTAAAACGCGAAGAATTTTAAGTAAGTTTATTTCACGATTAACGCCAAGTCTCGTAAACTTTGGGCTGTTGTTGCCGCATCAAACACCAATTTGTATCTTAACGCCGCCATTTTGAATTTTAAATTTTGTTTTTAATCAAAACACTTAAAGTACTATTGACTTAGGAAAACTGTATTTATCTTTTCTTAATTTTTACGATTTTTGATCTTGTAACAAATTAAATAATATTTCTTTACTCAATATAAAAATAATTACATTTGCATATTGGCAATCAAAAATAATAGTGGTAGAGCGGTCAGTGTCCGGGCGCTCGCCTTTAATTGTTTGCTCAAGGCGAACCTGAGTTCGATCCCCGGTGCCGGCACCAATGAAATTATTAATTTTCTGATTGCAATTTTAAGTGATGATTTACCAGGTGCTCTGCGGTGAAGGAGAACATCGTGAGGAAACCTGCATATCTAAGAAATAATATTTGTGAGATATGTGAAGTTTGTCAATCCGCACTTGGGCCGCGTGGACCCTATGCCCTATACCCTCTGTCTAGAGGCCTTTGCCCAGCAGTGGGACAATATAAAAATAGGCTTACTACTACTAATACCACCACTTGTCCGAATTGAAAAATTATTTTTATGTTTGTTAGCCGATTTATCGAGGTAGGCTTTAGGCCTTTTATTTATAACATCACGCTATGACCAATAGGAGCAGAGCGTCATTGAAAAATGTTGCAAAAACGGGGAAATAGTACGCGGATGCTATCGTAGGGAGCAGTTCGTTATCTATATTGTTATTATTATTTATTTAATATTGTGAGGAAAATGAAAAGAAACATTATTTTTAATGTTGTAAGGTAAAGGGTTATCTAACATACTACTATTAATTAATTATTGTTTGAACCTAATCATTTTATACATAAAAAAAAACGAAAAGCTATAGGTTTAGATCCAGCTAAAAGTGTATGAAATTTAACGTTTAAATTCAGATTTTAATCCAAAGATTACCATGGTCAGGCTTTCGATGGTCAGGAATTGCAAATATCGTCCACGCTTCACAAGGCTTATTAAATTCCGTAATGCTGTAACTTCAGCACCGTAAATAGGACACAGATATTACAATCAACGCAGATTTTACCAAGTGGTAGAGCATAACATCTTTTTTACAGCTTTTGCTGCACTTCTACGGCCACGCTCGCCCGGGGAAGTACCACCGCCCTTTATAAAATTGGCATAAAATAATATATGCATTACTTTTGGGGATGCTGGATGGCCATGACAAGCCAAGCCACTACCCTTCTCTTTTCCCACTCCTTTCCCCTCCAAATCCTTAATCCCGGTCCCATCCTATCCAATAAACCTGTTCTATCCAATGTCCTATATTGACAACGCACTCGCGAGTCTTCGGATGTTGCGTGTGTAGGCGACGGGATCGCTTACCATCAGGTGAACCGTCCGCTCGTTTGTCTTCCTTTTCTTAAAAAAATATTAGCAAACAAACTCTTCAGCTTTTCAGTATTAGTATACTCGTAGATGTCAAATATTCGCGCAAGTCTGAGGAATGATATTGAAATGTTAAATTAAAAAGAGCCTCCATACAGAGATGAATATTATTTGAAAACGCTGACGTCACGGCTCATTAGCATTTTTTTCAGCAGGTGAGGCAAAAGTAAGTAGGTCGTTCTGCCTAAGTTCACGATGCGCTTTTCAATTGTGACTCTGCGGCATTGTGGGCCGCAGTGTCTTAATCTAAAAATGCAGACAAACATACTACCATATACAGTATGATACTATATTAAATGTAACCGCCTCCGTAGCCTGGTTTCGAATATCGATCACCCTTAAAGATCATGCTTTGGATAGGCATGTAAAAAGTCCTTTACCTAATTCCTCGCCAGTTTTTATGGAAAAGAAGACAAACGAGCAGACGGTTCAAATGGTAAGTGATCCCGTCGCCCATAGCACATATGCAACATCCGGAGAGTCGCGAGGGCATTGTCACCCGGGGAAAGAAAAGGGTAGACATGGTCATCCGGCATCCCCAAAAGTCCTGCATACATTTTGTTATGCCGACTTTATAAAAAAGAGCGGTGATATTTTCCCGGGGAGTGCGGCCGTAGAAGTGCAGCAAAAGTTGTGATAAGATGTTATACTCTACCACCTCCCGGTCGTATTGGATATCCGTCAGCACGGACTATGTGAGTAAAGAAATAGAGAGTGCATCTGTGTCTTAGCGTACACTTGTGCACTATAATATCTTCTGCGCAGTTGGCTGGATAGTAGAATGACCGCCGTGGCCTTAATTCGGTCAGGGGGACCATATTTCACTACATATGAGGTAGGAGGAAAAACATACCGAAAGTAAATACAAAAATTTTATCAAATTTAATACTTTATTTACAAAACACTATTATTATTTTTTAACCTCCACGCACTAGATCCGTATAAACATTGCTTACTCAGTTGAAAGTGTAGAAACCTATTCTAAATATGAATATTTTCGGCTTTATTGCTATTTGTTTAAAAAAACTATTCTTAGGTTTACGCTATATGTTTTAAAACTTTATTGTATTTATTATTACGTTATTTGTTTAACGATTGACTTTTACTGTCGAATTATATTCTTCACCCTGTAGACTATTTTCATGCGACAGAAAATAAATGATCGGTGACGCCATCTTGTCTACAGTAAGCAATATTGGCAAGTAGCTATCTGTAATTCCAATATTCTGGATCAGATTTCATCTTTCGATTGGATTTTGGTAATAAAATGTCAACTTTATACATTTTTCATTGTAATTTTGTCTGGTGTATTGAGTAGCATCGTCATATCATACTACTTTTTTTATGAAAATGAAGACAAATGAGCAGACGGTTCACCTGATGGTAAGCGATCCCGTTGCCTATAACACACACACTTCTAGTTGGTTCTAGCATTTTTATTTTAAAAGAGTAAAAATTATAATAATTAATCATTACTAACCATTTATTCGAACTTGAATTCCAAATAAAAGTGTATCGAAATTTGTGTTGTCTTACCAGAATATTTCTATTTTCCTAGAAAAATTTTTGGAACACTATTTTTTACGCAAAGGAAGACAGACTTTTGTTCAGACAAAAACGAACAGACGGTTCACCTGATGGTAAGCGATTCCATCGTCTATGACATACCCAATATCTGTGAAGAACTGCAAGTGCGTTGTAAACCTGTGAAATTGGATAGAATAGGATAGGATGAGGTCGAGATTAAATTACAAAAATGTATGTATTTAACGAATTTTCGGTTAGTGATACGATAATCCGATCACGCAGTCGAGGGTTAGAATCCCGCTACTCGACTATAGACGTGCACCATATGCTAGCACAAGCCTAGAACTTAGAATGGTTAAGAAATATTAATAAAATTTCAAATGATTGCTAGTATTTTTTAAAGAAAGTTTCACCGAGAGGCCATGGGTTTCTTTTAACTCTATTACGGTTGTACTAACTCAAGGTAACTAAGCCACCGCCACGGCAAGTCGGAAACCAAATTAGAAGGGTTCTAAAACAGGCTTAAAACAAATGACAAGCTCAACATCTTATACAAAGATTTCGGCGTTATATTACACAACGGATATAATAATCTATTATTTAAAAATAACCATATTTAACAGTTAACAAGCGTTATAGAACGTGACTGGCGAGACACCATTAATATTCGAGGATGTTATATATAGGGATCATATATAAAGAATAAATGTAATATTAAAAGCAAATATTAATTGGCAACCGAGTAAACTTAATTGAAAGTCGAGTAATTATTTACGAAAGCCATGGGCATCCTAGCGGACACGGCGCGTACGAACGCATTTACGAGCCAATAAACTACGCCAGCTGGCCATGTGTTCGCTGCTGACATCGTATCCATGCTTCATCTATTTATTTGAAAATTTGGTCAAAAATTATGCCCCCAATTTTATGATATAAATATAATGACAATCGAGTATCGAGTGCTATCCTTTAATATCATTGGTAACTCACCAAACACGCTGTTTAGCATCAATTGCAGTTTCCAGTAAGAGCTTTGATAAAAACTGTACGTAGTAGAATGAATATAATATATTACTATATTATATCATAAAAAGTATAGTCGTTTCAAATATATCGTAACATTATAATTTGTTTGGAATATATAGCCATTGTGAACACTTTCTGGCTGCATTTATCAGCCTGGTCTGGAGGTACCACTACCTACTTTTACTAACTAAATTTACTTTCAGATAAAAGATAGTAATTCCTGTGCCTTTCTGCAATCAATAAAACATCTATTCCCCCTCCGTTTCCCATTGACTACCTCTTACCGCCGACTTCTTTGAAAAACAAATTATATGGCAATATCACGATAAAAAAGTCCCCGGAAAACCATATTTCCAAACTTCTAACGGTTCGTATCGTCCCGTGGAGAACTTTTCATTTAACAAACCGAACCCCAACTCGATGGTCGTAAATTCCGTGAATTAACCAAAAACACGTCCCGCACCGTGCCAGGGCTTTTGCCAAGTAGGGTGACCAATATTCGGGATAACAGTAGACATTATGTAAATAATATTACAAGATTAAACAATGTTTGTGTTATAACACTACTTTTCAACCGACTTCAAAAAGGAGAAGATTCTCAATTTGACTGTGTATTTTTTTGTATATATGTGCACCAATTTCTCCGCAAGATGTCCGCAAGTGATTATCAAAACTCTAGCTTTGTAAGCCAGAGGTCGCGGGTTTGAAATCCGTAAAGGAACAATAAGTTTAGGTCGTTGTTTCTTGGTTGGATTAGGGAAATGCGAGCTAATCGCCGGAAAAGAAAGATGATCCATGCGTTTGGTGGGCATGTAAAAAGCCGGTCCTGCGCCTTATCTCTCTCCGGTCATGTCGGACATCAGGTTTTGAGAGTTAAAGAACAGAGAGTGCATCTGTCTGAATATTTGTACACTATAATATCTCCTGCGCAATTGGCTGATCTTTAAATAGATTGGTCGCCGTAGCAAAAAAATAGTCAGGGATAATAATTGTTAAAACACACAGTCGGACAAATTGAATTATTTATATACACGCTCATACAACGCATAGATTATCTTTATTATCGGACAATCGGATGATCAGCCCGAATTTCCCTTACTAATCCAAGAAACATCAACATGAAGTTATTGTCCCGCGGGATTCGAACCCACGACGATTTTTTTTTGTTGAAAGGAAGACAAACCATAAACAGACTCAACATTTGGAGAGTCGCGAGTGCATTGTCAACCTAGGAATAAGATATAATAGGTTTATTGGATAGGATAGGGTCGAGATTAAGGATTTGGAGTAGAAAAGTGTGAGAAAAGAAAACGGTAGACATGGCCATCCGGCATCCCCAAATGCGGTATAATACTTCCCCGGGCGAGCGCAGCCGTAAAAATGCAGCAAAAGCTTTGAAAAGATGTTATGCCCTATTACGATGTTAGCCTACAATTTTGCGCATACAATGAATTCCTCTTGAACCTATGCGAGTAACAACAGTACTGTGACTACACATTTGTGTCATCAAAGTATTTAGCAAAGTTATAATAAGCTTTACTTAAAACTGCGTTTTTAATTTTATATTTAAATTGTTCAAAGAGGTCTACTAACACAGGGAATCAACTCAGGACTGTCCATAGAACGTCTGATACCTGGTCACCTTGCACCGCGGGGTAGCTGCGATATCTCCGCCAACCACAGTGCGATCACGCAAACAGACTATCATACAACTACATACAACTTTTTCGGCTCTAAGCCAACGACGCTATGCGTCAGTAATCCATCATGGGAAGGACACTACAGTATTTCTTCCCATAGTAGAACAGAACAACTTTTCTCGGCTTTGTACCAGCAAATTGTTATTTCAAATGAAAAAATAAATCGTTTGCATGCATAAGGTATGGTACTAAACCCAAATTGACACTAAAATATGGAGTAAAACTGAAATAAGTACCTTCAAAGAAATTTAAAAAAAATCTTTCAATGCTAGTACGTAATGGAAGAATCTCTACATGTAAAAAAGTAAAGTAACAGCCTATTTTCAGAAAAAAATCTAGACAGAGAGAATAGGTCCACACGCGGCCCGCGGATTTGCGGACTTCACATATCGCAGTAACATTATTTTTTAGATACGCAGGTTTAATAACGACGTTTTCCCTCACCGCAGAGCACGTTCTAAATCAGCACTTAAAATTGCAATTAGAATATTAGCAATTGCATTGGCGCCGGCACCGGGGATCGAACTCAGGTTCGTCTCAAGTAAACAGAATTGAAGACGAGCGCCCGGACACTGAGCTACATTATTATTGTTTGTTTGTTTTTACTGTCAGCATCATTAAATATGATTATTTAATAATAATTATTTAATTTAAATAGTTTTGCAAAAATAAATGACGACTAAACAATATTTGTACATCTATTTATTTTTGCTAGGATTAAAGCTTAATATATAAAAGTGACTCGATTTTTAGATACTTTATAATGTAATTTTTAAAATATATTTACTTCGTGGTTTCGGATGGTTGATTTTGTTCGCCTATGAAAGAGTCAAATATCATCCAAATCCATTTTTTGTGCTTAAGTAAATAACATCGAAAGTCCACACTAACATTTTTTATATTTGTTATAAATCATAAGTTGTAAAGGATAGCGTTGCTAACAGCAGATTCACCATAAAACCGCGTTTTCTCCGTTTTCGCATCATGCTTCATGAATACTCCGCTCTTTTTGACCATAGCGTGATGTTATATAGCCTAAACCCCTCCTCGATAAACGGGCTATCAATGACGGAAAGACTTTCTACCAATTCAGACTACTATTCCTGAAATTACTCCGTTCAATCAACCAACAACTCTTCAGCTTCATATAATAAGTACAGATTTGTTACACTTCGTTTTTACAATTAACTTTGCATAGCCAATAACAAGTATTATTTCTAACCGATTTCAAAAAACGAGTTTCTCCATTCGAATGTTCCTCTTTTATGTACGTTCGCGCATTTCTCCGTCATTTATGAACGAGAATTTAAAAATTATTTTTGTATTAATAATCGTTTTAATAGTTTATTTTTTAAATCAAAATAACAAGATATGTTTTCGCATATCTTCGTCTTTTATGCGTATATTCGTTTTTTTTATAATAGAACATCCTTTGTAGAAGTTCTTAAAAATTAAAAAGGAAAAGAAATCAGTTGATTAGTTCGTTATTTTGTTATCTGATACGGTACACTTCCAAAATGGCCCTAAAACGTTTTTAAAATAAAAATAACGAAAGTGATATGTTTCGAAAGTACACTTTTAAGGCATTTGAAGTTGGTTTTTGTAATTATCTGTGAAAATAAACTTGTTGAACTTGAAAATTCTACTAATACAACGTAAATATATTC
>JAOCPS010598927.1:0-11065 GCA_025505425.1 Graphium colonna | reverse complement strand
AAGGGCGGTGGTACTTCCCCGGACGAGCGTGGCCTTAAAAGTGCAGCAAAAGCTGTGAAAGGATGTTATGCTCTACCTGGAAAAAAATCTAACATAACTTATCGATTCATTATAATTTCATCATTATAATTTTATTTTTATTGAAAAGATATACCTAAATAATCTCAAGGATAGTTTTATGGTTCATAATATGGACAAATAATAATAGTCTATTCCAGTTACAGATACCACAAATGGTAAACAAAGAATTAAATGCTAGGCAAAAAGTAAATTGTAAATTATTGGCAGATATTGGCTTGTCGTGATATAACTGTAATACCATATAACTATATGTATTCGCGATTTCGCTTCATTTTCATAACCAATTTTTAGTGTGACTTATGTTTACTTTCTTTCTATCTTTGATTGGAACAGACTCTACACATCTTTTACCAAAGATATTTCGAATGCTGAGGAATCATCTCGAAAAACCGACGCCAATGACATTCGAAATCATTGCTTTTTATAATGAAGTCCTTGAACCCGCAGATCATTGGTTTGAATAAAGATTAGTTTTAAAAAAACTCGTCGGACGATTGTAACTTGTAATAAATCGATGCTTTCCAAAGAGGTTCGACTTCTCGGAAGAGGTTGTCTATATGGTCTCTTTTTTATTTGTTTTGCAGTTAGAATTATAAACAAAATCAAACGTAATAAAAATTAAGCTATTAAGCAACAAGATTTGTTCTTTTTTTTTTGTTAATTTATTATTGACTTTCATAAAAAACATTTTAATTTATAAAACTGTAATAGTATGATGGTTTATTATATTTTCTGAATTTTCTAAACAAAAAAAATTAAGAAACGTATTTTTTTTTTACTTAAAGATATAAGCAATTCAGTTTCGTACGTCACTGTCATAGCAACTAGGTAAATAACAACCTAAATACAAAATTCATTTTACAGGTTATTTACAGTTTCCTTCGATTTTATCCGTCTTGTTATTCGTAATGAGGTATTCGCAAAAGTTATTTATTTCAGATAATTTTTTTTTTCAAACAAATTAATACTTTTTTTAAAGCTATAATATGTAAGTATAATATAATTATTTTGCTATGAAGCATATATTTTGTTTAGGTTACGTTGTCAAAATTCCCTGAAAATATTAGCCGGCAAAGAGACTCTAACGTCAAAAACAACGTTTGCTTCACTTATTGAATAATTTATAATTATTTTTTTATAGAACAAAAATATTACAATTTTATTATATTAGTACAGATTTTTACGCCAAAGTAGATTGAATAGATAATAGTTGATAATAATCGAGAGCTTTTAACTGTTTTTAAAAGCTTACATATGAACTTTCCGTATAATGGCAGAATTTTTAATAAAAGTTGACTCTAACATATAAAGTCATGTTGAATTTAAAAAATAAACGATATATTTTCCCGCCATATTAAATGTCAATATTAAAATATAATTTGTTAATGTAATTTTTAAGAGGCAAAAGATACACTTTTTAAGTCCACGGACAATACTTTTTTTTATATAATCGTCTTGTAATATATTAAAACAATTAAAGATATTTCAAAATTAACGATAATTTTGTTGCGATATCTAATGTCAACATTTAAATGTAACTGGTTAGTTATAAAAAACTGATGTCAATATTTTTTGTCCGTGGCCAGTTTGTGAACGGGGCGATGCCTAATGGGGCAGACGTCGTAGGTGTGGGTCGACGACCTCGGCAAGATTTGGTTTACTTATTACACTGGTAACTTGCGAGCCGAGGTTGAAATCCCTGCGTCCCGGAAGTACAATTTTATTTGGCAAAGAGTAACCAATCTCCATGATGTAGAGTGAACACTGTCATTTATGGCTTATTCGAGCTGTACTATTGCACATTCTTTTATAATACCTTTAAAGGACCTGTATGACACGTTTTACTTTATTTTTACATCAAATTTTGTGTGTAGTTGTTCACATTCACGAGACGTATGGACGTCTTCCTGAAGCAGTAATATTTTGTTGAGAGGAGGGAGGCGTGAAGACGTGCGAGGAGATCGCGATACATTTAAAGTATATACGTGTATAACTCTTTATTTTAGTTTTATCGTCCAAATAGTTCCCTTACAGTAAAAAATCTAAAATGAAACATTTTATATCAGTTATATTTTTCACAATAGATGTATACCCCCATGACGCCAGATGATGTACGCTTGATCTGATTATTATACGCTAAAGGGATAATGGTTAAGGGTACGGTATCTGCGGCTAATAGGTCACGTGGTCGAAGACTCGAATTCCGCCATCCGACTATTGTCATGAACCATATCCTAGAACATGCCTAGAGCTTAGTTGGAATGGTTAAATATTAGTAAAATTTGAAATAATTTGCTTTACTTTAAAAAAAAATTATTTTATTTCAAATTTATTTTTATTTTATATA
This sequence comes from Graphium colonna, assembly GCA_025505425.1. NCBI lineage: Eukaryota > Metazoa > Arthropoda > Insecta > Lepidoptera > Papilionidae > Graphium > Graphium colonna. Next base: position 8,637 of record JAOCPS010598927.1, on the reverse strand, counting down.
TTCATACTTGCCTATATGTTATGTTGTAAAACAATAGACACAAGTAATACCGGTATAACAATCAGATTAAACAAAAAGGAGCAGCCAAATGAACAAGAAAAGAAAGGTGTTAAAAATGAGATTTTTCTTTTATTATCAGATTTTATCAACAGTAACAATATCGGACTTATTCAAATCTGATATTTTTTCTAATTAATAATAATCTTTTATGTTTAAATCCTTTAAGTTTGTTCATAAACAAATACTGCAACATCTACAAAAGTATATTTAATAACTTAGAAAATCTTTTCTTATTTCCGTATTTATTATCTGGTTGAGAAATGTAGAAAAACAAAATATATTCATTATTACTTATTGTTTCCGAAAGAGTGACGTAAGTGATGTAGAATAATTGAATGTTGCTATGAAGTTCGTTTAAGAAGCCGTTACGTTTATTTATTTTTTTAGCAACTTCCGCTCTATGCTCCCGGTCTTGGCTCTATGCTGATATCTATGCTGATACCTGAGCTATAAAAACCAGCGGACCATCGACCCGTGGTGATGGAACGTCTCTACTATTTCATCGCCACTATCGTTTTTTTTTATCGTCATCAAAGTGGTACGGAACCCCAAAACATGTTCAAAGAACTTTGGCCACTGGTCTTTTTTTTATTTAACTTTTGATTAACGAAGTTAAACTCTAAGTACCCTAGAGCTTAACTTTGTTAGTCAAAAATCAAATAAAAAAAAAAGACCCGTGGCCAAAGTTCTTTGAACATGTTTTGGGGTTCCGTACCACTTTGATGACGATAAAAAAAAATTATAGTGGCGATGAAATAGTAGAGACGTTTTCAAAAATAATAACAAATAATTATATGTAATGTTATTTATATCAAATATTTCTGTGTGATTCGGAACTCTCCGTGTGCGAATCCGACTCGCACTTGGCCGTTTTTTTTCCACTGCCCTCATGCCCCTTCCCGGTTGATCTGGCTGAAGCAATGTAAATAACGTGTTTATTTGCCTCGCTACGCCCCGCGGCTCCCGTTGCGGTTTGCGACAGGGAGACAGATCGGCTTACGACTGCATTCCTGATAACTAGACTCGGTGATCACTGATTAAGTTTTTTTTTTCCTGGTGGTTATTAATAAGTATGTTGATAAAGAGTCTTCTCCTTGTTTATTAAAGGTTATTATTATACAGTAAGCTTTTTTGTAATATGATGATTTGGATATTCTATATTAATAATGAAATGAAAATTATCACAATTTGAAGTATATAAGCCCTCGTATGTTTAAATGTATAGTTTTTTTTTTAAACAAAGACAAAACTGTTCTTTAGCAATCTCGTCGCCCATAGGCACACACAACATCCAGACAGTCGCGAGCGCGTTTTCAACCCGGGAAATTGGATAGAATAGGTTCATTGGATAGGATGAGGTCGAGATTAAGGATTTGGAGGGAAAGGAGTGGGATAAGAAAATGGTAGGAATGGTCATCCGGAAACCGCAAAAGTCATGCATACTTTATTTTATGCCGACTTTGTAAAGGGAGAGGTTATTTCCCCGGACGTGTGGCCGCAAATAGTAATAACTGTGAAAAGATGTTATGCTCTACTTCCTGTTAAAAGTTATTGTTTTTGTTAATAAGTATTTTGAGAAGTTATAATAATATATGTAGCTGGATGGCTGTCCTCATTTTATTACGTCAAAATTGGAATATCTAGTTGGATATCATTCAATCATCATGATAGTCAAGGTAACACGAGTTAGTATCAACTATAAGGTCGTAGCCATTTGCCAAACGTAAATATGTAAGATAAAATAGCTGCTTTTGTGTTTCAACTTTTTCGTAACTAAAAATAATTAATACCAGATTTAAAATTTTAATTTATTGGTCTGGATTATAATTTACTTTTCAAAGGCCGTTAAATAACAAGCCCCACTTTGCCATGTTATATATAGAAAGTGTCAAATTACCAAATATTTAATGCTTTTAATTTTGTTATCTTGTTATTTTTAAATGGACCATGAAACATTTCTCTTTTAAACACAAAAAAAAAATATCCAAAGACCCCTAATCGTTGCATCGAATAAAAATACCGCTACGTAGATTAATGGTCGCGATATCGTATTGTCAAATCATCCCACTTTCTAGTAAATATTTACTAATTGTGGCCACAATAAGCGGAGCGGTTGGTCCCTATCGCAACGACGCATCTAAAGCGGAACCGGTGATCCGTGATCATTTTTATCTAATAACAAGACTAGTTGCAAGTTGCAACTTCGTTCGCGTAATAGAACTTAGTTGCTTGTAAGTTAAGCATTATTCTATAGACAGGATGATTGGTGAATCACCTACGATATTAAAAGAGAGCACTTGGTACTCAATTGTCATCGTATTTATGTAATAATTTAGCGGCATAGTTTTAGCCCCTATTTTCCAATAAACGAATGGTGTGTGGCTGCTATGATCAACTGACACGGACGAGATCGTTGACCCCCATTTGAATTACGTCTCACTCCGGCCACGCCATGTCCGCTCGGATGAGTATGAATTACTTAATTTATTCTTCATGATAGTAATAATAGATATCATAATAATAATATTTTATTCTTCTTGTATGATTTCCACATACGACGTCCTAAATTATTTGAAGTGACTGAAAGAGAATGTATGTTCTTTATAGACGCCAAAACGCCGTGTGTGTGTGTTTGTGTGTGTGTCTGTGTGCGTGTTTGTGTGTGTTTGCGTGTGTTTGTGTGTGTTTGCGTGTGTTTGCGTGTGTTTGCGTGTGTTTGCGTGTATTATAAAATAAAATAATTAATTAAAGTTAGCATTACAAAATAATTAAAAGTTTAAATTTTTATTTAAAAAATGAGTGATTAAAAATAAGTGTTTTAATAACGAAAAAAATTGTAAACTTTTACTAGTAATTGAAAAAGAAGACCCGAGATGGCAAGAATAAAACGAAAATTTTTCAAATAAATCATGAGCTTTTAGTAGCAAAAGTAGCGTGTACAAATAAATTTTCTATATAGACATCGCAGAAAAAAATAGTCAAAAAAATCTATATATTGTTTCTGAGAGTCACGCGAATATTAGACATTTTAAATTAAACACGAGTGAACGCTGGTTCGAAACGTCGTTCAATTTAACTATAGTTTATCTAAATAATTGAGAAACGATCTTATACATAATATGTGAATTATAATTCGACATGGTTATTTTATTTGAAAATTACCCCAAAGAAAACGATACGCTGAAAGATACACAGCTGATTTGGCAACAATTTTGCAATCATAGATGGACGCGCTATTTTACAACATTTGGATTGATGTAAAGATTTTATATTGACTTACCTACCGTATAGATTATACATACCGCATATATAATATATCTTTTTTAATATTTTAATTTCCTGAAATAATATTCATGGTTATTTAAGAAATAATGAGAGACATCAATATAATACCAGAAATAAGGACCAACTGATAGCTCCTAGCATTCGTTTACCAAAGACAAGAAAACCATTCATTGGTTTAGGTGTACGCATACGTAATAAAATTCCGCGATCTACATTGATAAATTTAAGAACAAAATAAGAAACACTCTTGCTCGTAAAGATATTTTGAATTGAATTGAATTGAATCGACGGATACTACTTAGTTACAATGTAGGTAACCGATACCTGATTGTAATGGCTTCTATGGTATGGACCACCAATATCTTGTTTTCTTTTAAGATGAACTTTATTTTTAACCGGCCTTAAAAAAAGGGGGAGGGTAATTCATTCAAACATACACATTCAAAAAATACACATCCAATCAAAATGTGTATTTTTTTTATGTGTGTTCGCATTTATATCTCCATCATTTTTGAACCGACTTTCAAAATTCTTTTTTTTTCTGATTCTACTGTGTCTATGCTATTCTTCCGAAATAATTCCATTTGAAAATCAACCGCGTGTTCCAAAACTTAACTCGAAAATGCGGACCCGCGCACTCTGTCCACTAGGATGCCCATGGCTTTCGTAAATAGTTCTCAACTTTCGATTAAGTTAACCTAGTGGTCAAATAATATGTGCTTTTAATATTACGTTTATTCTGTATATATGATCCCCACATATAACAGACCAGTTATCCTGTGTATATAAAGATTTTCTCTATGGCAAGCCATATAAGTTCCACTTTGATGAGATTTAGATTTTGCATTAAGTCGTAAATGTCTGCAAATATCTTCGCACAATAGATTCAATGAGTGGCACATCCAGTCGTTATTCCGAATTTACGATAATAACAATATTATAGGTGGCAATAAGCGAGTTAGTTTTATGGCGACACAGTTTTCACCACATCCCTTCACCGGCACCATAAATTTGTTTATGCTTGACCATAACTTGTTTTAATTTATATATAAATTAAAAATACAATATTTATAAGACGCCCATAAGTGGGAAGACACTTGAATGGCATTAGGATTTTGAACAATAAAGAATGTAAGGTGTAATTTCCGTTGGTGATACTGATTAAATAAACACAAGTCTAAATTTAAACATAGTTTATGTTTTTCAACCGACTTCAAAAAGGGAGGAATGGTCTCAATTCGGATGTCATATATTTTTATTTTAGTACGTTCGCGAATATCTTCGTCAATCATAAAGTGATTTTTAAATTCTTTTTTTGTTTGTTGGGGCTTCTTCCAAAATTTCTCTCTCTCTCTGTCTCTCTCTGTGGCATTTGTTATTCCTATCTGATGGTAGGGTCTGCCTTTTTTGTCTTTCTCTTCCACTTCGCTTTGTCAGATGCGTTCTATTCGGTAAGATTGCAAAAACTTATATCTCTTTCGGCCACATCTGTCTATCTCGCCTTTGGTCGCCCGGGATGTTCAGATTGGCCACAACATGTCCCACATAGTCAAGAGGTTTCCTTTTTAGGTGCCCATACTTGCGTAGCCTGCTCTCTTGTATCTTGTCGGCGATGTTGCGTACACCGAGACTGCTGCGCACGTACTCGTTGCGGATTTTGTCGTATGTCACTCCGCACATTTACCGAAGCATTTTATGTTCAGCAACTTGTTTGGCGCTGAGTTACGGTCCAAGTTTCACTGCCATATGTTAAGGCCGGCTTGATTATGTTCTTGTAAAGTAAACTCTTGAGTTTTACTGGCATTCGTCTGTCACAGGTTACGCCAGTCACTTCCCGCCATTTAAGCCAGACCACTGCTATACGGTGCTGAATGTTTATGTCCAAATCTCCAGAAGAGTGTAACATGGATCCCAAGTATCTGTATTCTTCACATTTTGTGACTTGTTGCCCGTCGATGACAAGAGGTACCTCTTCTGTAATTGGATCGTTGCAAACCATGTACTGGGTCTTTGAAACGTTCAATAGCAAGCCACCTTTCTGTAACTGACGCTTCCATTGTTTCAGAGCCTGCTTAAGTTCGTTGCGGTTTGTCAAACATATCGTTACGACATCGGCGTAGATAAAAGTCCAAGGTGCCAGGGATTGCGCATTTTCAGTGAGAGCATCCATCATTAACAGAAGAGATATGAATTCAGTACTGAGCCTTGATGTACCCCCTCCGTAACCGCTATCGTTTTGGTCTGCCCTACTGTTGGCCTGATAAACGATCTTACGTCCTTGTACATGTCGACTATGATATCGACATACCTTTCTGGGATATTTTTCTTACGAAGACTCCACCAGATTATTGCTCTAGGTATGCGATCGAATGCCATACCATGTTTAAGAACGCAAGGTATAGCGGTTTGTTCTTAGCTCTAAACTCTTGGACAATCATGCTCACTGCGAACATCGGACCACAGTTGATAAGCCCGGTATGAAACCGTACTGGTTGGTTGATAAGGAGCCCTCCTGTCTTAATCGACCTTCTATGACTCTCTCGTACAGCTTCATTGTATGTCACATCAACTTTATGCTCCGACGATTGCTGCATTTATATCTGCTGCCTTTGCTTTTATAGAGATGAACAACAGTACTCAATCTTCAAGCATCTGGTATACGTGAAGTTTCCATAGCCTTTTGAAACAAATGCGTGAGGGATATATATACCCTTTTCCCCTAGACATTTCCAGGCTTCTATAGGGACTCCATCGGGCCCTGGGGACTTCTTCTTAGACATTTTTTGAGGGCAACTTTCACTTCTTGAGGTGTTATTTTTTGTTTCGGGTTCGTACGCATAAATCCAGGATTCGTCACCTGATACGATGTTGTATCTGAGCATCTGAGGATCCTGCGTGGAATCTTTCGAGAGTTCTGACGCACCAAGTAACGCGAGCCGCTTTTTGTTCTTTACGGAGCGAATGCGGTATCCATCGGGAAAACAACTTTTTAACACCCAATTGTTCATGCAAGATTATTTGTATTTGACTCATGCCAATGTATAAAGTTGCCTGAATTTCGCGGTATGTCACATGTCGATCTTACTCAATCAGCTTACGCACAGCATCAACGTTTTCTTGGAAAAATCCTTTAAACCAAAAAACAAAAAAGAATTTTGATACTTTAACTCATTACTTTAGTTTTAAATTAACAAAAATATGTATTTCAGAGTTCAAAAAAATTCAGGGGTGAGTTTTGAGCAAAAACAAATAGTGTTTAAAATATAATATGCAATAAAACTGTAACTATGCTATGGTAAACAATACATTCGATAATGACCATCGTAAATTTATTTGTAGTATAGCAAAAAATATAGTTTCATATTAAAAATAAAATATTCATTTTATTGTTGCATTTTTACGGCCGTGCCTGCGCGGAGAAGTACCATCGCCATGTATAAAGTCGGCATAAAATAAAGTATGCAAGACTTTTGGGGATGCTGGATGGCCATGTCTACCCTTTTCTTTTCCTATTCCTATCCCCCTCCAAATCCTGAATCCCGACACCATCCTATCCAATCTCCCAGGGTGACAATGCACTCGCAACTCTCTGGATGTTGCGTTTGTCTATGGGCGACGGGATCGCTTACCATCAGGTGAGGCTCCGGCGAGGGGCCGCTGACGTACACTGTACGCCGTGGCTCTGCACTAGACCACGCGCAGGAGGTCGGGGGACCTGCCACGCACAATGTGAAGGATGCCCCTCCCCCTATGTTGTTCCGAGGGGGGCATCATATGGTGAGGGGAGGGGCTTAATTTCTAGACTTGAGTGTGGACGGGCCCACCTGAGTTGAGCCCGAATTGGCTACCCTAGCCGGGCCGTGGGCCACGACCCGGTCAGGCAAAGGAGGAACACCGCGGGTTTTAGTGGGTTGGACCATACGAAACCGTCCCTGTTTTTTTTTGCTTTTTTCCTCCTTCGGACGGGAATCGATTTCCTACTGAATTATTCGGCTGAGAGGTCAATTCACACAACGCTGCTTGTGACGTGTTGATTTGCCTTACGAGACAATTTGCGAGCGAGCGACATATTTAATAGATGTAATTGTGAGTCCATGGTCAATCCACATGTACGAAATGTGTTTATTGCATTAATATAAATGCGCATGATATATTTTGGAAATGGGTTAATGGATTTAAAATTAAAATATTTTTTTATTAAAAAGCAATAACAAGTTCAGACAATAACTGGTAAGTTTACTTCGTTACTTTAGTTACTTTAGTTGGGTTAGTTTAGGTTAAATCGATCAATACTAATAATTTATGTATTTTGTACAAAGGTTGTCTACATTTTTATTTAATTGGCTTTAGTATGAGCGAAAAGTCAGACGCCAAGAAAGACTTAATTCATTATCCTACCTATGTTTAGGCGCTATCTATATTCCTAGCAATATATTTTTATTATATAATTGTAAAGTATTGATTTAGATTAAATGTTTTAAGAAATCTAAAGTATTAAAACGAATTTCCATTAGTCATGAACGTAAAGATAACAGTTTTAAAATCTTCGAAGCTAGTACAAAATTATAGTTAATGTTTTCTTTGTGATTGGCAAATCATATGATACTCTAAGAGACTCATTGAGTCCAGAAGTACACTGCTATCAATGTAAGTTTGATTACTCTCTTAAAGATAACACCGTGTAGGCAAAATACAAAACAACAACACAAAAGAGGCAGTTGGCATATTTTTGCCCAAGAATTTGCTTTTGCTGCTGATAATTAAGCACAGATTTCTGTAAAAGTTATAATTATCATATGTTAAATTCCATTCTATTGCAAACGGATTATTAATGAAAGAATAAAAAGGAAAAAAAATAATTAAAGGATTTTTTATAATGAAACATATCGCAGGCAAAAAATATTTTAATGCGTTTACTGACGCTCGAATTATACGAAAGTTTTCATGTCGTTACTCTCTATCAGTATTCATTAAATAAATTGAAGTATCAATATTAAGTATATTGTTCATTAACATTAGCATAATTTTCCCGAATCATTACGTGTTCTTCTGCTACTCCAAATATGATCAATAGGTTCCTTTAGTTTTTTATTTCCTACTCGATGAAGCATCATAATTAACGTCTTTATAGTAACTATTAAAGTAATCTTGTATATATATATATAAGGTGGTAGAGCATAACATCCTTTCACAACTTTTGCTGCACTTTTAAGGGCACGCTCGTCCGGGGAAGTACCATCGCCCTTTGTAAAGTCGGCATAAAATAAAGTATGCATGACTTTTGGGGATGCC
>JAOCPS010598816.1:0-11066 GCA_025505425.1 Graphium colonna | reverse complement strand
AATGAACTGCGTCAGTTGGCCATCTATTCGCTGCCGGCATCGTATTCACGCTTCATTTATTTATTTGGTTGAGAACTATGCCCTTAATTTTATTACATAAATATGATGACAGTTGAGTACCGAATGCCAACCTGTAATTTTGTTGGTGACTCTCCAATCACTCTGTATAATCAATACTCATGATGGTACTCGACTACTGGTTTTATTTTTAATGATTTGTCGTATTCAAAACAAAGGTATCAAAATATACAAAATAAAACTGTTTTAGTTTAGAAAAAACAGGATATTTTTTAACAAATTATATTATCTAATAAACTGTTTTTTTTTAATTATCGGAAACCTTTACGCAAAGTGAGTCAAATTTAAAGGTATCGCATCACGCGTCACAGGTCAAAGAGTAAGACAACAAGCAGTTCAGAACATTATACGAATGTTGTTTTGTCATTTTCGTATTTCGTTAATAGAAATATATGATCAAGAAAATGTATGCGTGTACTGTATTTATATTTTAAATTGACGCATTTTTCATTTGATAAATGTACTCCACAGTCATTTTTCGTATAAATTTTAAATAGTTAATGTATATCACTATTCTTCTTCACGTTTTTATTTACTTATTATTTTTATTGACGTTATAAGTAAACACATAGAGCAAAATGTAAACCACCGAACTACATGTTTTTTTTAAATAATTTAAGAGACTTTATGTATAACTTAAGTTACTTTCGTATTATATGAAGTGTGTAACAATAAGTTTGTGTTACTAGTTAGTTGTAATAAAGTACCTAAGTTCCAAGAGTACAATGTGTTTTATAAGTTAATAAATATTAAATTTAGAAAACTGCTTTTATTTCAAATATCTACCTATTTTATACCTACCTTTTTTATATGATATATACGGATAATGAATTAAAATAAATTCAATAAAAATCTTGAGTAAACTATATTCTATACACATAAATAATTTTTAAATTAAAAAATAAAACCTAAGAAAAAAAATAACAAGCTAAATAGCAAAAACCTCAGGTAAATATTCTGTTCACTTTTGGCGAAAGTTTCTTCGGAAGCTAACAAAAGGTCAATGCGATATTTGTTTACGTTTTAATTAATCAATATAAACAGTGTTACATTGTTATTAAATATTTCTTTGCTAATGATTTATTCAAAATTACACTTTACAAAAAACTTAGAGCATACATCATTGAAAAATGGGCGAAGGAATAGGTTTTACTATGAAGCATATAGTGAGGAGGATATACTTAGCAGACGAAATAACAAAAACTGGTAATTGACGGATTGAAATTACTATTATTTCAATCTGACAGTCAGTTCCAAATTCACCATGAGATGGCGCTAAACTACTAACAATAGTTTTAAATGTCAAAGATCAATTACATATCTAAAAGTTTATATACTATTTTAAATGAACTTTATAAAAATATTATTTTCCTTATTTCTAAATTCAAAAATAAATGTTTTATGTATACATTTCATCTCAATAGAGGCCGTTGACATTAATATAAATCAAATATTAATTATAAATATAAGTATGCGCATGTCCATTATCTCGATCCGTCGAAAATAAGTAGAATAGTATAGATAGCAACAATAAACATTACGTATAGTGCTAAATGATTAGCCCTAGCTATTAATTAAGCACTGTTGAATTGTGATTTGGCAATAAAAAAACAAATGTTTTTTTATTGAATCCACCGCGCTCGAATCTTAGCGAGTAATTATTTCATGATCAGTATGTAAAATTAATAACTTATAGGCTTTTTTAAAGAATGTGTGGTCTGACGTCCACTGACACTCAAACCTTTTGCAATTTTTTTGTGATGTGTTTTCTTATGCTCCTAAGACATGGTTCTTAGTAGCATAATGATGCTTAATTTGCTTGTGGGCTAATTCGCCACTGAATGTTGGGAAAGTTTTGAAATGAAGTTTTTATTTTATTTTAAGACATTGCTCAATCACCAAGACTAAATCTAACAAGCTAGCAAGAGATAAAAACAATACAATATAGTATTATTGACAAAGAAGGAAACAAAATACCTGTCTGCCAAAACACTTTTACATGTGCACTTTCAGTGAAAATTGGTTCTGCTGCAGGGTTGGTACTATGCCAAAAGAAAATAGAGCCGGAAATCGTGAGAGCGACAGTTGAAATCAGAAACAGACAATTTCAAAATACCGATCTTCAAAAAGATTAATGAAAGGGTCCACCGAAACTCTAACCATTTAAAATCAAACTGATTAAGGAAATTCATATGATTTGTGCGAGGAAGAATTCGAGGAGATTTTATTACATGTATAAATTTCAATATTACTCAAAGTAAATATTATCTATAACCATAAGAAACGTTTTTTTACTTCACTCAGGCCTACAGTGGATTTTTTGGAGCCCACCTTTTTAAAACATGTCAGAGTAAGCCATTACTTACATGATAAAAAAATAAGAAAAGAAGAAGGTAAGGCCAGGTGGACCGTGAATTCTAAGCTTCTAAGCGACATATCAACATAAAAATACCTTTTATGTGCTTACTTTCAAGGAAAACTATACCAAGTCCGCTATAGTTTTCCTTGAAAGTACTTAGAGGTATATACTACATTTTTTTTTCAGAATTATTGTAATAATATTTCAAAAGTTAAGGGACAGGGGCCACTCTAATTTTAAATTTGTGTTAAGATATCTTGGGACTGAGAGGTTTGATCCGCGTGGTTTCTATGAAGTTTTTGTTGCATTTTAAGAGACCTTTCCAACACAAAGAAGTAAGTCGAAAAACTTTTCATTTTGCAGTCGACACTATACATTTTATTAGGATGACTGCAACTGCATAAGTTTGTCGAGTTGTATAAAAATAACTACGTATGATATCGCGCCCGCTATAATTTTATTTTATGGTACTTACTTATAGGTATATATCACTTTTTTTCAGAATTATTGTAATATTATTTCAAAAGTTAAGGGTTAAAAAAAACCAATCTTTGGATCTTCAATATACATCTCTCCACCAATTTTCGTGACAATCGGTGCAGAAACGGCGGAGTATGAGCCCGGACGGACAGACATAACGAAACTGTAAGGGTTCTTGTGGACTATGGAACCGTAAAAAGAATTTTCAAAATCCATTCATAAATGTCGAAGAGATGCGCGAACGTACATAAAAAAAATTCTTCCCTTCTTGAAGTCAGTTAAAAACCGTATCTAACTTCATGAAGTACATTGCACAAACACTGTATGGTCATATTGTTGTTATTGAAACGGCTTATATTAATTTATTTAATATCTTTAATGTACAGACGGCACGTTAAAATTTTTATATGCATAGTATATGTTCCATATGTATATCTGGTCTATTCCTTGTGCAGGTACAGCAAAATAAAAACTAATTTATTCCGTAAATTTGCTCGTAAATTGTAAAATATTATCAGAAACAGAAGGATTCTCGCAATAACTTATAATATCTCTAAAAAGTAAAGATGCCCGGATTTTGCGTACCTATCTTATAACACATATGTATCTGTCATAATTTTTCTACCCTTAAAAACTGAATATAGGTACAATAATGCTACTTTTATTTATCTTTATTGTATCACTTATTCGTGATTTTTACATTAATTATATGTATTAATCAACTAGTGCCATCTAGCGACATGAATTACTAATTGCTTTAATTTCTAATAGGAGGCGCTCTTTTCAATACATATGAATACAGATTGAACAATATGATAAAATAATCATAAAAACTCAAAACATATTTTTTATTATTTACTATCATTAAACTTGTTATTTATTTATATCAATTACTGACCTTTTACATGATAGTAATACTCGAATTATTGATAGTAGTACAAACAAAGTAATTTCCCTATTATATTTAAGTGTTGCAATATGTAGAGTATTCCTTTTAAAGTCGGTTATTTTTTTACAATTCTATACATATAATTCGTTACCTTTACATAATTATGCATTTCAATTTTAATTTTTTTAAGCAGTTAATTAACATACTTATTTCAATAATTGATTCGTATTATCACTTTTTTAAGCGTAATAGTAGTTTATTATCTATAAAATATATTGTCAATACCATTATATTAAGTCGGGGAAAAACTTACTTCGTATTTTTATATAAAATAAAAAAATTCAGAGCATTTAAAAATAGTTTATTTACATTTAACTTAAGTATGTAGATGTCGTTCGATTTGTTCGATAATTTTAACTATCTTGTAGGTAGGGACATGATCCTATTGCTATAGAAATTCTGGGACATCTTACAAAAAAACCCGCGGCGAGTGGTTTTGGCAGACCTCTCGTGATGTTAACCTGACACTGCTTAGAGAATTCTGAATAGACCAAAACAGTTAGAAATCTATTGGTACAAGGTCGGAACTATACGGCGGATGCATTAACAACTCCCAGCCAAACTCTCTTAATTTTTGCTGAATAGGTATGTGAGAAACGTTATCATAATGAAAAACCACACCCAATCTATTGATTAATTCCGCCCGCTTTTTCTCAATTTCTTGCTTCAATCTCATCAGTACAGGATACTTTCCGTGAACTCAGAATCTTGAAATTTGGTACAAAGCAACGACTTACAGCACAGATAAAGGAAAAATTACGAAAGGCATAAATTTTCAGTCACATCATTTAAAAAAATATTTTTTATAATTTTAATAAAAATACCATAAATTCTACTTATATACCTACATGTTTGTACTGAATCCTCAGTGCGCAAGTCCGACTTGCACTTGATCGGTTTTTCAAACATAATGCGTTATCGATGTACCTTATTATATTTTATACCGCTACTGTATTCTATTTACTACAAGTTTATTTTCACGGAAAATTACAAAAACCGACTTCAAACGCCTTAATGTTTACTTTCGAAACATATCTACTCCATTATTTTGATTTTAAAAACAAACTACTAATACCATTTTTATAAAAATTTTGTAAGACCATTGTAGAAATGTACCCTATCATATAAAAAAAAGAATTGTTATAATAGGGCAATTCTGTGAAAAGTTTTCGTAAGTCTTACAATACAATCATCGAGTGAACAATCAATTATTCTCTGTTTTCTTACCCTTGGGGTAAGAATATTTTTTCTAAATTTATAGATTAGAAACTTCGACTCTTCTCTATCCAATATTAAAAGAATAACCAAAATCGGACAACTTTGTAAAAAACATCCATCAATCATCCCCATGTTTTCTTCCTCTTAGGGTTGGAATATTGTTTTCAAATTTATACGGGACCACCCTCGCAATATACCCTTTCCAGCAAAAAAAAAATCATCAAAATCGGACTACTCGATAAAAAGTTAAGCGTGGTGATGATACATAAAAAATATATATGTCGAGAACCTCCTCCGTTTTATTCGTCGGGTAAAAAATATAAAGATAATTTATGAGGCTGTAAATATATTTTCTGGATGCAAATAGAGTTATTTTTATTTTGTTATTGTTTGTGACAAACTATATTACCTCTGGTATTGATCGACAGAAAATACAGAATTCCCCATTTTATTTAAGGGTGTTGCTATAAACAGAATTTTAGCTTTAAAGACGGGTCGTTTTTATATTTCTATTAAAATATTGCAAGTATAATGTTTATTAATGTATTTTAATTTTGTGTTAAGAATCTTAATATGTTCTTCTATTTTCTATAACACGCCAAGTTAACAGAAAGGAATGGAACGAAATTTCAGTGAAATAAAAAAATTGTATTTTTTTAGTTTTTACGATATTAATACTATTTTAACATATTATGAACAAGTAAGTATGTGTACGTTACATTAATATGTTCTGTACTGTTTGAGTTAAAATATGTTTGATTGGGATGAATCAAGACTTTGCGTAAGTAGAGGGAGAACTGCACGGATGCGGAAGTGTTTATTGCATGGCTCCATTTATTTACAACAATCTACCAAATGAAATAAAAGTGCTGGAAAAAGTAAAGTTTAAAAAGAAATTACATTATTTTTAAGTGAACAATGTTATTAATGTTGATGATTTTCTTAATGAGTTATTGTAATGTTTGTAATAAACGTTGTAATTGTACTATAAAAGTAAATATTTATTTTGTAATCATAGTTGATAATTTCATCATATTTGTACGCTCTTTGGTACAAAAAACAAGTAAAACTAAAATAATTCTAGTTTTATCCTGTTGAATCACATTTTTTCAAATAAATTTATTTTGTATTATTATTTATTGATCAAGATATATCTTTATTTTGTAATTGATATTTTGTGTACCTTAGCGTTAACATGGTCAACTCGGGAAATTCAGTTCTTTAGATATGCCAATATTTGCCGTAACCATAGAGCAAGGATGCTATATAAGCACACGCTTATACGTTCACGATTGGCCGCTTCGAAGAGACGTCGGAAGAGTTATTTGTGAGTCTACAGTTTATATAATTTTTGCTGGAATTATCTCTGTTGAAACTACTTAACGCTGACGCAAATGGCGAGGAATTTAACTACTCGTAACCGGTGTCGTATTATATAGAAATTATATAGATGAAATTGGACCGTAAATACTTTTTAATTCCTACTTAAAAGTGGAACTTTTTTTAATTCCTACGTAGGGCGGTAGTGAGACCGATGCTTCAGAATGGCGGAGACCATTGGCCATTGGAAATCGGTAACGATCCGTTCCTTCTTTCTGATGTGACACAATTAAAAATGCAAATATTTATTATTTACTGTTTGTTTTTATACCAGTGCAACCGGAAAACTGTAGTTGATTTTATTTTTGCCTGTTAAAAACAACTGCTTTTGGCGACTCGCCTTTTCGATACAGTTATACATATACTGACATGGTTATAAATTATTCTATTTAAAGCACTACGCTCAACAGGATATTTTTAATAACTCGTTATTTCTTCGAATAACCGCAGATCGCCCTTCAGATGCAGCTTCTAAAATTTGCTACTTTGTGAAATTGGTTTATACCTAAGTTTTCTTTGACTTCTTCCAAAGTGACGCAATAAAAAGTGTGAATATTTATTTAACCTTTTTTTTTAAATTCCGGTGGAACTATAACTCTGGTAGCTGAATTATTTCTTTATTTTTGCCTCGGACGAAGAGGGGATATGCATTTAATGTCAATTATTTCTGATTATTTTTAATCACCAAATTATTTATAGCAAAATTGACAATTAGTACGCTTCCTAAAATCCTAACATGCAATCTGCATACATACCTATTGTGTTGAACCTTTTGCTTTTAGCGACTCTAGGAGTTTCATTAGATGATTAAACAGAATTTATATCTATACAATATAGAAGCGTCTTTTTATTTGATGTTGGATTTTAATTAATTTTAGATTAATACCTAATAATTATCAGGTGGTAGAGCATAACATCCTTTCACAGCTTTTGCTGCACTTTTACGGTCACGATCGTCCGGGGAAGTACCACCCTTTATAAAGTCTGCATAAAATAAAGTATGCATGACTTCTGGAGATACAGGATGGCCATGTCTTCTCTTTTCCCACTCCTATCCCTTCCAAATCCTTAACCCCGACCCATCCTATCCTCTCTGCAAGTTGCGTGTGTCCATGGGCGACGGGATCACTTACCATCGGGAGAATCTCTCGTTTGTCTGTCTTCTTTTCATAAAAAAAACCCTCAATTTTAATTGCTGTGGTTTCTGGTTTCAGTCGCAATGGGGCTTCTGTCAGCGATAGCTGTGTACGCTGTAGGGGGGGTGGTGATCTACGGGACCGGGGGGCTGGGAGCCGCGTGGGTGGCTCCGATGCTGGGCTTCGGCAGCGGCGGCATCGTCGCCGGGAGCACCGCCGCCGCCGCCCAGTCCTACTTCGGGAACCTAGCGGCAGGGAGCGTCATCTCGAAGATGACTGCGATCGCCATGGCCGCGCCCACTCCCTAACAGGTGCAGCTAATACCACACTGACGGTATTTTTTTTGTAATCGCGCATATTGGCTGCAAAAACGACACGTACAATTTATACGTGTATTTTTAACCAAAGGAGGTTCTAAATTTGATTGATTTTTAACCGACTTAAAAAAGGAGGAAGGTTCTCAATTCGAATGTTTATTATTTTTATGTACGATCGCGCATATCTCCGCCATTTATGAACCGATTTTATAAATTCTTTCTTTATCTTATAGAACATTCTTCCGGAATGGTTCCATATAATTTTGAGGGAAGTCGGTTCAGTAGTTTTTTTTTGTAAAAATCAAAATAACAAAATTGATTTTATGTATTTCTACGCGTATCTCCGTCATTTGTGAACCAAAACATATCCTTGCAAATAAAAAATATTTTTTTAATTGGTTTATAATTAGAAGAGAAAAAATCTGTTCACATACATGGAAAAGATACATACAGTCCAACAAGTAACCATCTCTTGAAGTCTGTAAAAAACTATTTGTTGTTATTTCAGATATTTAATAAAATATATAGCTTAATTAAACGGCCTTTGTTCTTGTTTCAGATCGTGAAGGAGATTTCTTTCATATGTAATGATGAAATATTTGAATAAATATAATGAAATATTCTTGTTTTCTTTCTAACCGTGCACAACACACTGTTGTTGTAGTTCACAAATACATCTCTTGTTATATTTTATGTTTTTGACAATAAATTGAACTAATTTCGCATGGCCGCCATTTTGGCAAAAAACGACGCATAAGTTTCAATAACTTGTAGAAATATAATTTCAGACATGTTTTCTGTCTGGTACACATTATGTATTAAAACGTTTAGGTTAGGGTTTAATCTTTGTATGACTGATCCTACTGTCTACATTCACTCTAAAAAATTCACAAACGCATTTTGAACCATCTCCATTTTGTTTTTGAGACTTGCGCGAATATTAGACATTTTTAAATTAAACAACTTGACGGATTTTATCGCGGTTTATTTTGACCATGAACGCTGTAAAGGGTTCTAAACGTTGTGTGATAAAATTTAAAAATAAACCGCGATGAAATATGTAAAGTTGTTTAATTTTAAAATTTCTCTATTTTGTCAAAATATCGTACTAATTTTTCATTTTTATGGGGACACGATTTATTTGCAAAATATCGACCATTTTTTTTTTTAAGAAAATTTTTCATTCTCGTGGAAAAGGATTTGAGTAACATGTTATTTCCATTATAATAATAAATTTGTAAAAACAGTAGGATAAAATAGTAAGTCAGTTAATTAGACAAATTGCATTAAATGAAATCGTCTCGAATACAACTCTTGTGAATTGCAAACATTAAAAATAACGGTAACAAAATTTCACGTTAAACAAGTTTACTTTTCCAGAGAATTACCAAAACCGACTTCAAACTCCTTAAAAGTGTACTTTCGAAACATCTTCCTCGTTATTTTTGATTTTAAGAACACTACTAATACGATTTTTATAAAAAAATTGTAGGACGATTATGGAAGTGTACCAAATAAAACAATATTTTTTGTAATCAGTTCATGAGATGCGGAGATTTTTTTTAATGGAAAGGAAGACCAACGAGCAGACGGTTCACCTGATAGTAAGTGATCCCGTCGCCCATGGACACACGCAACTCCCGGAGAGTATCGATTGCGTTGTCAACCTGGGAGATCGGATATAATAGGTTTATTGGATAGGATGAGGTCGCGATTAAGGATTTGGAGAGGATAGGAATAGGAAAAGAAAAGGTAGAAATGCCCATCCGGCATCCTCAAGTCATGCATACATTATTTTATGCCGACTTTATAAAGGGCGGTGGTACTTCCCAGGACGAGCGTGGCCGTAAAAGTGCAGCAACAGCTGTGAATGGATGTTATGCTCTACCACCTGAAATCTAGAGATATGAGTGAACATTCCTAAAATTTTGTTACTTTTATTTAAAACAATCGATTTTTTTAACTATCTACGAAGAATGCTCTATCATATAAGAATATTAAATAGATATGGTCAAAAATTTTGATTTTATGTATTTTTGTGGGTATCACCGTGATTCACCCTTCAACCAATTTCGAAAATTCCTTTTTTATATAATAGAGCATTCTTCATAAATAGTCTCATAAAATAAAAAAATCGGTTCATTGGTTTGTCTTTTAAATAAAAATAACAAAATGGAGGAATGTTCGCACATAACCTCGCAGCTTATGAACTTTCACAATGATCCCACAAATTGCAACTTATGGACTGTTTTGAAAAAATATTTTGTATCTGATCTGGTACACTTCCACAATATTTTTTGTAATTTTCTGTGAAAATAAACTTGTTATTTTCCTTGTCAGTTCAACATGATCGTGGTAGTCTAGTTTATCATCGATAATCAAACCAAGAAAATTAGACTTATCCGATTTTTGTATGGTTTTTTTTCTCGTAATTTATATCTAAGTCTGGTTTTATTTAAATTTACTTTCAAATGATTGCTTCTTAGCCACTATTAACCTAATAGATTTATTTATTTCGTTTTCAAATGAATCGATGCTTGTGCATTCAATTATTATTACATGCTGTCATCGGCAAAACATGTCATATGGTATGAAAGATAACATTATGTGCTACTAGTATATTTCCGTCTTTAAATGCAAATGAATGTTATAACCATGAATAATACGTGAAAAATCAAAGTGACGACGCTTTAGGGAGTTTGTCGTTAAATCAAGGGACGTTACACGGAGTTTACACTGTAGTTTCAAGGTGGTCCCATATAATTTTCATGAAAATCGGTCTAATAGTTTCTTCTTTGAATAACTGAAAAATTTGTTTCACGAACATCTAGTTTTAAGGCGTTTCAATGCCGTTTCACCATTTCCTGTCAAAATAATTATATTTAACCCAATTACACGTATATTAAGACGATTAACCGAATTTAAGATAATTCAGTACTTTCAACTTGTGTATTATTATTTTACATTCGGGCTTACGTGTAAAAAAAAGTAAAGTAACAGCCTATTTTTTTAAATGTCCCACTGCTGGGCAAAGGCCTCCTCTAGACAGAGAGTATATGTGCAGTCCAACACCTGCCCAAGTGCGGATTGGTGGACTTCACATATCTCAGAAATATAATTTCTTAGATATGCAGGTTTCCTCACGATGT
>JAOCPS010598706.1:0-11068 GCA_025505425.1 Graphium colonna | reverse complement strand
AGGGACAGTATTGACTTTTCATTTAGTAGGTGATGGAGGCGACCGTCCCGTTTTTTTACCCGGGTAACATGTGGAGTGATGCTGAGTTTTGAGTCAAGCACGATAACCAGACAACTTATAGAGGTGGTAGAGCATAACAACTTTTCACAGCTTTTGCTGCACTTCTACGGCCATGCTCGGCCAAGGAAGTACCACCACCCTTTATAAAGTCTGCATAAAATAAAGTACTTTTGCGGATGCCGGATGGCCATGTCTACCCTTTTCTTTTCCTATTCCTATCCTCTGCAAATCCTTAATCCCGACCCCATCCTATCCAATAAACCTATACGATCTCACAGGTTGACAACGCACTCGCAGCTCTCCTGATGTTGCGTTTGTCTATGGGCGACGGGATTGCTTACCATCAGGTGAACCGTCTGCTCGTTTGTCTTCCTTTACATAAAAAAAAACTTTTGATTTTTTATTGCGTTTTCTTCACCGTATTTGGTTGCGCCTGGAATTAGCGCAGTGGCTACTTTAATGTCTAAGACTGAATTTATATTATTTTGTATTGGTTATTCATAGTTTTTTACTGAACAAATACCAAACAAATCACACAAAACACCAGGGGTTGACTGGTAGAGAATGCCTATAGGCATAAAGTCCGCCTTTTGTGTCCTTAGCTTTAAGGATTTGCTGGATTTAAGATTAAATAAATAAAATAAATAAATAAAACTGCAGCGTGATTTGCATTTGCTGTTAACTAAATTGAAACCCGACATTAACAAATTGTTAAAACTCTATCTGCCTCATCCATTTGATATTTATTTGTCTAATTGAATTTAGTTTTTTTGATGTGAACATCTATAGGCTAGGGTAAACCTGATAGTTGGCGTGGCAATATAGTCTATACTTGTATATTTTATCAAATAAATTGTCATAATTTTCCAAAAAAAATCGTAATATTGTATTTCTAAAATGTCGTATTTAGTTCCTGCCATAATGTGTATTACGTAAACATCTGCATAACATCGTACATAGTGTGACCTGTACAGAAGTACTACCTAAACAGTTTGGATTAGCTAAGATGTTAAAATTGGAAGGTGCACATAATGTGACGCGAGTTAAGTTCATCAATGGGCACAAAGTGTTGATCCAGTTTAATGACGAGGCCAGCTCCGAAATATTGATGCGACCTGTAAAGCTTAACCAGGACGGTTTCAAGTGTCATTTAACTCTTGAATTGAGTCATTCATACGGTGTAATAAATAATGTTGAACTTGACCATAGATGAAATATTGAGTGTTATCCTGCGAGTCACAAATTCTGGTTGTGAAACGTCTAAAACGTAGGAATACCAGTGACGGTAAATGGGAGGTAAGTGAAGCTGTCAGAATCTCTTTTGAAGGAGCTACCTTGCCAGGATACGTTTATATACATGGCATTAGAACCAAGGTCATTTCATATAATTATCAGGTGACACAATGCTCCCGCTGTTGGCGGTTTGGTCATACTGCAAAAATGTGCCCTTCTCATAAAGTAAATTTACCGAAGTGCTCAAATCATCATCCTAATTGTGTAACTACTAACTTTTGCTGCAACAATTGCAATGGTCGTCACATGGCAATAGCCAAAGTTTGCCCGGTATATATCAAAGAACAAAAACTTTGAGATTTAATGACGGAATTCAACTGTTCATATAAATGAGCCCTAACCTTATACGTTCCGCCTTTGCCTCTTCCGCTGTCACAGAAACATAGTTGTTTCAAGAAGTTGGAACCCGGCCATTCCAAAAGCGCTCTATCGCATTTGGCTGAGCTACCCTCGAGTGGTCGAAGACATCCGATCACCTTCAGTATCCTGAAATCCATCCATAGACTTAGTGAATTAAATAAGGAGTAGTAAAGGAGGGTAATTATTCAGTGGATACCTTCCCATGTTGGATTTATGGGTAACGAAGAGGCTGACAAAGCAGCGAGTCTAGCGATAACGGACGCCTGTCTACCATTATACAGTGAGATACTAGTTAAAGTTAAAATTAGGTTTAGTCAGATTTGGAATTGACTTTGATGAACGATCTCTCACAAAGGGAATTTGGTATAGAACAATTATGTATCAGCCCCTTCGGTCTCCATGATTCGATAAGCAACACTTTAGCAGAAGAGATGTTATATAGATGATAAGGCTTCGATCCGGACGCATCCCATATAATAAATTTTGATAGGCATATCGGATTCGCCTAATTGCCCTGAGTGTGACACTATGGAGGACACACAGCATGTGCTTATGGTATGTGTCCGTAACGGAGCTTACCGATAGCAGATACTCATGTATTTTCTTTTGATATAGGCAGCTTTAACAACATGCTGGCATCTCCGTTATCTGTAGAGGCCAGGATATTATGTACACTATAAAATAAGCTCAATTTGTAATTGTAGTTAAGATTCTTAGTTCTAATGGGCGTGACAAAGTCACTGTCTGATGAAACCCCTTTATAATAAATAAAGATTTAAAAAAAATATCTTATCTTTGCCTTTATGTAACCAGATAAGGCCGTAATACAGCTAGAAAGATTTTTTTTTAATTTGATATAAGATTCTTTAAAAAAATTACTAAATATAATCATTGCAAATAAATTGTCTAACTGTATGTAATGGGAAAGATACGACGTTGATAACGACTGTTTCCGTATGTATTCACTGTTCTTTTCCTGAAACCGTATCATTATTGGCCTTAATCTCGAGGTATTTGTAATTAAATAAAAAAATATGGTTCTCTATACATTTGGATACTTGCAAGTAAAAAAACTAAATATAGTGAAAAAGTACCATGAAGTGGATCTACTATAACATAATAATATTACATTAATACACATCACTAACTCAGAGTTTCCTAGCTGTGCATCAAAAATGTTTAATGTGAAATTATTAAAGATCAAAACTTGAAAATATATCATTTACTGACATTACATCATATTATAGTGTATTCCAATTACGCTTATATAAAAAGATAAACAAAGGACTTCTTAAAGTGTACGCTAAATCTTTACTATATATCTGAAGAGTTTGTTTGTTATGTTTGGTTGGGCGCGCTAATCGTAGGAACTTCTAATCCGAACTGAAAACTCTGTTAATATTAGATAACCCATTTATTGAGGAAGGCTATATAACATCACATTGTGACCAACAGGAGCGGAGCATCAATGAAAAACAGGGAAAATTTAAGCGGCTGACACCACAAGGAACAGCTAGTTTAAAGTATGACGGAAGTAAAAGTCCTGACATAGCTTTCTTTCTCCCTTATGGGTTAATATTTAAATTTTCTTCGGATCCGTTCATAGTGTCTATGTATATCGCGGAAGCAGTGATGATATACGTACATATGTACAATAATTTAGCGCTGTATACTATGTATCATGGTATTTTTACAATGCCACATGTTACGGAGTATTCTGATGTATTCTGGTCAGTTTTAGTAAAATGACAGTTTAATTAATACGTGACAACGACTTCATCTAATGTTTGTTCGTTTGTAAACGACATTTTTCCTACCATAAAGTTGTAATTTTAAATTTTTTATACAGTTTTGGTTACCATGGCTATTTATCCTAAAGTACTATTATTTTTAAAGCCCGGTATTCCTAAGTTACAATATAATATCCTTGCACGGAAAGGATAACTACGATAAACTTCAAGACAATCGAGCCTGTAGTTTCGGAGGTCTCGTGATGAGTCAGACAACGGTATACCACTTATATAGGTACCTATTTCGATGGCCTCCACGTACACTATCGAAATTGAAAAATTGACATTTTTATTTTGTTGCACCAATGGTAAATAGAAATAAAAAAATTATAATTCTATATACAAATTATATAGCAAGAAATAATCAAAATCTCTTCTCGCAATCAAAGTCAAAATCAAAACTTGAATCGCTCTATTGCAAATTAGGAACTGTTCAGTTTCGATAGTTTAAGTGGGGACTGTCGATTTGTTATAGCTTTGGTCTAATTTGACCTTAGCGTTCCTATGATACAGTAATTGTTGATGTTTTCATACCGCGGAGATAAACCGGATTAGGCAATATTTAGCTTGGTATAGCTATAAACATATTTCGGTATCAGTTTTTGCCCTATCATTTAATTATTCCGAGTTATTACCAAGTATTCTCAGTTCGTATGTTATTAAAAATTATAACTTTAAGCAATTATAATATTTCATAACTCAAATTTTAGAAAACGTCCATTGTAAATTAGGTAAGCTGTGGTTGACCTTCAACTTCTGTTTACGTACCTACACCGTTTTATTTTGAGCGTAGAATTTTAATGTTGACTAAGCATGCAATTTAATAATTTTGGGAGTACAATTAGTAAATATTGCGCAATAATTGTGCAACTTTGCTTACCTAAAGACCGTTCCTATGTTAAAACATATAAATTTTATATAATGACTACAAGCACAGCGAAATAACGCCATATTCGAAATGTGAATAGAATATTTAATATATACCGGTTATATTTTATATTTATAATGTTCTTAATGTAATAATATAAAATTATTACTTTTGGGGAACAAAAACACAAACAAATAAATTTCAAACGTAAGGAAAGCAGGTGTTTTTATATGACTAATAATAGTATCCGGCAACCTTGGTGACTATACTTGAACCATAACATGACTTGCATAATTTACCCACAAAACTTTACGGTCTTAATAGTATATTCTAACCATATTACTAACCTCTATCACTTAACTGGCGTTGTTGAATCATAGTCAAAGCCGTTAATCCAACCTTAGATACTGCATACGAGGAATTACCCCATTCTGCAACCTGAGTTCCCTGTTTTGCCTCTTCAACGTACTTGTTCATCAAATCAGAAAGCTCGGGAATCGTTAGTTTCGGGTCCTTAAATCTATTTCTTAAACTTTCGTTAGGTATTTTACTTAAATGCCCTTCAGAACTAGATACGTTTACAACCCTAGCACCATCTCTGAGTAGAGGGAATATAATTTCGCAGAATGTCAATACAGAAAAGTAGTTTATTCTCAAAGTTTCCTCGGCTTGAACCGCGGCAGGTTCGGGGGCGTTAACGCCAAACGCAATAGCTGCGTTATTTATTAATAGATCGATACCGCCGTATGTGTCCTTGATATAGTCACGGAAAACTTCCACACTCTTTCTGTCTGTTATGTCTAGTTGATGATATTTTGGATTTAAACCCTCTTTGTTGAGATCCGATACTGCTTTTTTACCCCGCTCTACATCGCGCGATGTTAAATAAACAACGCCACCGAAACGCTTGCAGAGACCACGAACGATAGCGAATCCCACACCTTTGTTAGCACCTGTGACTATTGCTACCTTTGAACTCATTTCGATTTAAGTTACTTCTTAGATAGGTTAACAGTAAACAAACGCGGTCTATCGATTTGACAAACGAATGTGATAACTGATAAGCGGCAGGCAGTTGACTTGTGTTTTATAATAGCAAAGTATGAGTGTTGCCATAGATCAAATATTTGATGTTTTTTGTATATGCCATTTTTAGAGCACGTGTGTTGACGGTAGAGTTCAAAAGAAAGAAGATTTTTTACGTAATTTCATATATTTGATCAAATAAATAACAGTAAAATTATCAATTTTCATATAATGAATCTGAAGCTTAAAATCCGCGATGCACAAATAAGATCAAGGTTTTAAATTTCATGAAAGTTAATAGTTTATTTTGTTATATGCCTGTGCCGTGGCGGTCAGGCTTTTCAGCCATAATGAGGTGCAACCCATGGAGGATAAGAGTAATACATGACCGGCATTTAAAGTGCGGCTGGATACGTAGCTGACGTGTTGATTCAGTCTCGATGCATGCAGAAGAAACTGTAAGGCATGGGGTAGTGGCGGATGCATTTGCGTATTTAAAATAAAATAATTATTTTTAACAATGGTTCCCGGAATGTCGCTTGTAAAGAGCGAGAAGAGAAGGGTCGAGTACAGAACCTTGTGCCCTGCTCTGAGCAGATGACTGGAAGATAGAGTGTCGTATTAACGATATCGGAAAATGCGTTTCAATAAGTAAGCTCATACGATTTGTACGAGGCTGGTGAGTCCGTTAGGTGAATAAAGCTTTTAGATCATTCCTTTATGCTAAACTTTATCGAATGCCTTAACAACATCGGAGAAGACATCGACCGAATAAAGAGAACGACGGTCCAGGTCTTTCGTTATACTGGATGATTGGTGAGTCACTAACTACATTAAACAAGAGCACTCGGTACTCAGTCGTCATCGCAATTATGTAACAAAATTATCTTGGCAGCGAACATTAGTTGGCGTAATTCATCGATCCGAAATGGCGGCCGCCCGCGCCGTGTCCGCTGGGATGCCCATTCGTTTCTTAATTAATTATCCAACTTTCCATTAAGATTCCTAAGTGGTGAATTAATATTAATCTTAAATATTACTCTTATTCTTCATATATGATCCCCATACATAACGTTTTCGAATGTTAAAAGCGGCTTACCAGTCATCCCTGTATATTCTGTTACTTTTAGGCAGTGAACCAGCAGAGGATACGAATGGTTTGACGAAACCAAAATTGTGTGTCTAGAATGAAATTCAGAGAAAAACGTGAACGGCTAAAACCGCGTGCGAATGACGATGCGCGATAATCGGCAGTAACTGTTTTGATTTTAAAGCTAATTTGTCTATGGTAAGGAGTAAAATTAATGAGGAACGTAGTTGGAAAGAGAAAGATTGGTCGCAGAAAGATATCATGGCTGAACTGAATTAAGAACACCGCGCAGCTGATCCTCCGAGCTCGCAACTGAAATGGATTCGCAGATCTGATGTCCAATCTTTACTAGTTGGAGGGGCACATGGAGAAGCCTTTAGGCGCGTTTATAATTTAAGCCTCCCGGACTGCTGTGTTATATAACTCTGAAAATTACCTTCTGGAACGATTATAGCAAATAGCTGCCTAGTGCAGGGCCATGTACCCTGAGCAAAACAATGATCCAGACTATTATTATAACTGTTTTATCATATAAATTTGGACATTGGAATTATCTTATTAAAGAATTAAAGGGTAAGTTCAATGAGACTGTAGAGTATATTAGATAATTATTTTATAACAATTTAATGATAATATCATTTAAATGTTACATTAAATTAAACAAGAATAATTGTTACAGGAAATTAAAAAAAAATAAAATCTTCATAAGCAAACTTTTATGATATTTTATTTACTTACTACTGAACCAATTTTTATGAAAATTAATATCATAATGAAGTACCTTCATATAAGATGACAATTTAGAAAATCGGTTCATAAATTACAGAGATTCAAGGAGATTCACAATAATATAATTTATTAAACAATTCAGATCCTTCTTTTGAAGTTGGTTAAAAACAAACATATAATAATAAATAATCTTATGTAGGCTGCTGTCCATCCCAGTCTACAATTCTCTTGTCACACCATACATATTGACCCTTGACAGAGTCCGAAGCATCTAACGCTAAGAAAAGTGGTGCTATAGCCCCTTCATCAATGGTCAGTGGTCCCTGGTGCGATGTCATATCTGTATCCACATACCCTGGATGAACAGCATTCACTTTGATATCTGAAAATATTGTTTTAAAAATTGTAAAAAGTTAAAGAGTGTTAATATTTGTTTTATGAGTCTGTTAAATGTTTTATTGTTTATATATTTAAAGATTTCATATGACTATTTTGCCAACTGCTGCCATGCAGTATTGCAGGTCTGATCAATGCATTAACAATCAATTTCCTTCAATTTACAAAAGAAATATGTAGCTTATTTTTATTTCATTACATTGATTATCTTATCCATGTGTTATCCTTTATTAAAATTTATTTGTGGTTTTTTAATATGTTATTTTTTAATGACAGTGAAATAAAAATGTATCTTCTTCTTAGCTTTATTACTAAATAACTTTCCTCCAACTTCATTTAATGACTGTCAAATGGGTTCTTAGCAACTGGATATGACCTTTTACATGCCCATCCAACACATCCTCATCTTAATTTACAGGCAATAGGGTCATTGGCCCATATAGTATAAAAACTAAGTTTATTATTTTTATTAGTGCTACAGATGTGCATATACAGGTTGATTGATGAGTCACCAGCAATGTTAAAGGAGAGCACTCAGTACCCGATTGCATTTATATTTATGTAATAAAATTAGGGGTATAGTTTCAGCCCAAATTTTCCAATAAATTTATGAAGTGTGGCAGTACAGCATGATGCCTACCCAGCTGAGCACACTGCAGGTCATTGAATCCCCTTCCACAACGGCTATGCCGTGTCCGCTAGGATGAACATGAATTGTGCAATAATTTTTTTAACTTTAGATTATATTTACGCCATGATAAATCAATATTTATTTATAATAATATTTATGTTCTTCATATATGACCCCTACATATAGCTTCCTTGAATATTGAGGGTGACACCAGTCGCCCTGTACATGGAACAGATAACTCCATTTTTTAAAACCCTGGAGGTGATGTGCTTAATATATTTACCTCTATCACTTAACATGCGTTGTTGAATCATAGTCAAAGCTGTTAATCCAACTTTAGATACTGCATATGAGGAATTTCCCCATTCTGCAGCCTGAGTGCCCTGTTTTGCCTCTTCAATGTACTTGTTCATCAAATCAGAAAGCTCGGGAATTGTTAGCTTAGGGTCTTTAAACCGATTCCTTAAGCTTTCGCTAGGTATTCGACTTAATTGGCCTGCAGAACTCGAAACATTAACGACCCTAGCGCTATTTCTGAGTAAAGGAAACAGAATTTCGCAACATGTCAATACAGAAAAGTAATTTATTCTTAATGTTTCCTTTGCTTGTACCGCCACCGGTTCGATTGCGTTATGTTTAAATGCGATAGCGGCATTGTTTACCAAAACATCGATCGCACCATATTTCTCTTTGATGTAATCGCGAAAAACTTCCACACTTTTCTTGTCAGATATGTCAAGTTGATGATATTTTGGATTAAAACCTTCTTTATTCAGTTCTAATACTGCTGTTTGGCCCCGTTGTTCATCTCGCGAGGTTAAATAAACAATACCATCAAAACGTTTGCAGAGACCACGAACGATAGCAAAGCCGATGCCTTTATTAGCACCAGTGACTATCGCAAGTTTAGGACTCATTTTAAATGAATATATTTTATTGTTTGTTATGCGTTTTGAAGTGAAACCAGAGTTTTAATGTTTGTTATTATTTTCAATTTCAAACAACAAATGAATGTCAATTTGTCAAGTGACACTAATGACACACGTAAGCAAAGCATAGAGAAAATTAATATATAATGATTCTTCTTCTTTTGTTATTATGACTCCATCAAGAATGACTTAATGATTCTGCCAATGCCAAGGTTAACACGTCAACTGGCAGCCATACAACGGGCAAAAGTTATATTTTTTTCTTGTATGTTTTCAATGCAGCTAACTAAGATATGGATTTATGTCTATATTAGGCGGCAATCGCACGTATGGTTTATGAAATAATTTAAAAAAATACCCCATGAGGTCACCCATGTCCTACGCGGCGCTGTAATGTAAAAAATAATTTTTGTTATTTTGGCGTCAAAAGTTCACCCCTCCGGTCACGCGTTCTCTAGTCGATGTTCTAACGAGATTGACGTGTTCTAACGGTTTCGATATAGATTACGTCCTTGCTCAAGAAGACTTGCAGCACGTTGACTTCTTGAAAGCGAGTATTTTCGATGAGATCGAAAAAAGATCTTTGGAAACTGAAGACGACGAAATCAGCCGTCCATCGGAACGGCGTAAACGACTTGTTATTGACAGTGAATCTGAAAGGGACAACAATTCTGTAGAAGACATGGTTAGAAGCCAAATCGATGAACTTCGGGATATCTTGATGCAAAGGTAGTCAGAGCCAAGTTTCGACCGATCAACTTTAAATGCGTTTACAATGTATACAAGTAACAATTCATTAAATTTATAGTTACAGATACAATCACGAATGTGCAGTAGATATTAGTGATGAAATGTATGCCTATTCATCCCACCTACGAAAGACTATGAAATGGTACATGAAGTTAGGGATAGAATTAATTTTGAACAACTCTTAGGTGATGAATTGTAAGACTAATAAAATAAGGTGGGGATCGTAGAATATCGAAAACCAGTTGCGGAATATTTAGAAGGAAATAAGAATATAGAAGGAAAGACCTAAAAGGATTAAACATAAACTAATTAAAAGGGAGGGAGCAGTGCGGAGCGGATAAATTTAAATTTGTCAAGGCAAACAAAAAACACTTGGCTTGAAAACACATCGTACTTAAGGTCAGCTGTGCCCTACGTGGCTCTACATTGCAGATTAGGGTCCGGTCACCGGTGACTTACGTGGCAGTTAACTTGTTAAGTAAAATACACGTTAATAGATGATTGATCGGTAATGTAGACCTTTTAACAGTAAACTGACTTTATTGCGCACCCGGTTGATTACCTGGAAAACGGACAAAACAATATTAGCAATTATATACAGTGTGCCAGGGAAACGCTTCCGAAAACGGAAACAGGTGATTGTATCATTGATTCTGTGTAGCATGATGTTATTTTTCAAGCGCAAACAAAAAAGTAACACAGTTTTTTTTCGTAGCGGTGGATACATACACAGATGAGTGCCACAGCAAGTGGCGCGAACAATTAGTACAGATACTGATAGCCTCTGGACCTTTGTCCATCGAGAATATATTAATAAATTTGCCGTGCTTCCAATCAGCTATCGAAGATTCGCTAGTATAATAAGAAGACCAGACAGCAGATCCAACCCGTAACCAGAACACCAGTTTACCAGTTCTGACAGGAGGACGGCTATATCAAACATGTTTATTCATCATGGATCTACATCTGTCCAAGATTCTTTAGTGGAACAATCGCAGCAGTGTTAAAAAAAGAATGAATTGTCATATCTTTTAAACAAACTTGAATAATTTTTGAAGCCTTGGTTTAACAAGTTAAAATTTAATAAAAAGCAGACCTCTATTTTAATTCTGGTGCGCCTAGGCCACGTATGAAGTTCAGCACACC
>JAOCPS010598595.1:0-11068 GCA_025505425.1 Graphium colonna | reverse complement strand
AAATCGTTTAGCTTGGTATGGACAGTCATGAGGAGAGAGGAAACGGAAGTAAATAAGAGAGAGATGAACATGAAGGTTGATGGTTGGAAGGGAGGAGGTAGACCAAAGAAGCGATGGTTGCATTGTGTGAAAGGGGATATGAAGGACAAAGGAGTGAGCGATTCAGTAACGGACAATAGAGGGGAGTGGAAATGGAAAACATGCTGCACCGACCTAAGTAAATTCGAATAAGGGTAGGAAGTAGAAGAATACTATATGAATGATCACCACAGCAGAGCAGCTTTGTGATCAAATTGGCGGTTTACGAACTCTTAGAAGTGTGAGTCAGTCCGCCTCTCACGTTACTGCATTTACGTTGATTAGCACCGGAGCTATGTCGGAATCGGTTCCACAACGCAACGTTCCCAAGGTTTGTAATTCGATTTGAGGTGAATGCGACATACATATACAGGGTGATTGGTGAATCACCAACGATATTAAAAGCGAGTACTCGGTACTCGATTATCATCATATTTATGTAATAAAAGGGGCATAGTTTTAAATAACTTAAAGGTGGTAGAACATAACAACTTTCCACACCTTTTGCTGCATTTCTACGGCCGTGCTCGCCCGGGGAAGTACCACCGCCCTTTATAAA
Source organism: Graphium colonna (assembly GCA_025505425.1). NCBI lineage: Eukaryota > Metazoa > Arthropoda > Insecta > Lepidoptera > Papilionidae > Graphium > Graphium colonna. The sequence continues at coordinate 10,431 of JAOCPS010598595.1, read as the reverse complement.
GTCTAGGGATGACTTTAGGGGATGACGGATGGCCATGACTACCCTTTTCTTTCCCTATTCCTGTCCTCTCCAAATCCTTAATCCCAACCCCATCCTGTCCAATAAACCTGTTATATCCGATCTTTCAGGTTGACAGCGCACTCTCCGGATGTTGCGTTTGTTTGTGGGCGACGGGATCGCTTATCATCAGGTTTCTCTTCCTTCCATAAAAAAAACTTTCCAATAAATCATAGAAGAGTGGGGGCAAGACGCGGCGTCTGTTAGACAGCCTTCCCTCGGGCCGTATTTGCTAGGATGAATTTATTTTGCGTCATCTTCCGATTATGTTTACGCTATAGTATATTGATATTTACTTTTAATTATATTTTAAATCTTCATATATGATCGCAACATACAAAGTCCTCGAGAGAACGACTAACCAGTCACCCTGTATATTTCAACGATTTATATGTTACCCTCGCTCAGGATGTACATAAGGACAAAACGATCGTGTTACGAATATTTAGATGCGTAAAATTTTTGTAATAGAATATGTTTGAATGTTTTGATATTTTTGATTTTTGCTACGTTTTATTTAGTTAAGCAATATTTTGAATAGTTTTTTGAATTTGCCTGATAATTATTATAGCGCTGAGTAATCGTAAATCGTGCTCATGTTTGCCTTTACAAATATTGTCCTTATTAAAAACAGAGCACATAGCCACTGACTCTACTATGCTACTGTTATGACTGCTTAAATGACCGACACGTTTGTTGTATGTAATATAAATAAATACATAAAAGAATGTTTCCTTTTACTTCTTTAAACACTATAGAATACGAAAATAGAACAACTAGAAGGGATTTTTACTCAAGTTCCGTCCCGTGACCGTGAATACTGCAATGCATTCGAGAGTATACGAAAAGAGAATATCCGATTTAATAAAACTGAACGTCATTGTTAAACGAAAAATCTTAAAAGTAAATTAAACCATACATTTGTGTAAGTAAAGTCGTAAATTGATCGCCACGGGTGTGTGCTGGCGAACTAACTTGTGGAGCTCAGACGAAGGGGATCGCGCAGACCTTTGTCGGCCCTAAAGCCAGCGGTTCTCAAAGCTCACACCTTAGCCTTATGAAACACACAAATACGACCTTCAATAAACGATAGTGCTAAACCTCGTAGAAACATTTAGCACGTCGTAAAATTTCAATCGCTATAGATGAATGACGAATTTATGATTTTGGGCGCACAAAGGCCGCATTAGACGCATAATGTTTTCACACAGCATATATTTCTATTGCCGTTATAATAAAAAAACATAGAAACCTTGTATAAGCAAATCATTTTAGCGGTACGGAACCTCCTATCTTCAATGATATGCACTTAGCCAGATTTTTGGGCTAGAGTAAACCTGATTGTTGGCGTGGCGATGCAGACCGTGGCGACGCATTGGCACGTTATATGATCGCGCCTCTCGTGCGCGTTTTTTCATTAAAAATTTCTGTATATAATTTGTATATAAAAAAATTAAATGTTTATTAAATAAATTGTCATAATTTTCTTGAGAAAATTTATTTATTATTTCTAAAACTTACGCGAATATTTCACATTTTTAATTAAACAACTTTACGGATTTTATCTAGGTTTATTTTTTAATTTTATCACCCGACGTTTCGAACCCTTTAAAGCGTTCATGGTTACCGGTTTTCTATTTAAAGTATGGTTGGATGCTACCACTTTGCTTGGGATCCAATTAATATAGAATCAAAGTAATAATTAATATAGAATCAAGACCTAAAGACACCATAAGAAGTTATTGCGTAGTTCGAAACAAAAATCAATATTCAAGCTGAGGGTACGCAGGATTGACAAGTGACATCAGGGCATCCAACACATCTCGGGTGATAAAATAAAAAAATAAATCCGTAAAGTTGTTTATTTAAAATACCATATCTAGTTCCTGCCATACTTTAGTCCCTATTACTTGTACAATATAATTCCGATGTTTTACATCTGCCAGCTCTGCTGGCACAGTTTGGGAACCGGTGGCCAAGAGCGAGACAAGGAGAATGTTTGTGTTGGTATCCCTTTCCCGCTAACGCGCCGACCACGCTCGTATCAACGACCTGAGTTAGCCCCACTTACTGGGGCCGCTATAGCGCCCAGAACCATATTCCCATTTCACGGCCGTTTCGTAACATTACAAAAACATCGTTAGCGCACTGTAAACAGCGAAAATTGAGTACAAACAAACACACAGGCGTGCGAGCCAAAAATTAATGAACATAGTGGTATCATTAGCGGTGAATTTAATTAGACGGTTTCAAATACGTAAAGGAACCCATTTTGATTATTTCCATATATTTTTTTCGGAAAGAATGACAAACGAGCAGACGGTTCACCTGATGCTAAGTGATCCCATCGCAATAACCGGAGAGTTGCGAGGGCGTTGTCGACTTGGGAAATTGGATACAATAGGTTAATTGGATAGGATGGATCGGGATTAAGGATTTGAAGGGGACAGGAGTGGGATAAGGAAAGGGTAGACATGGCCATCCGGCATCCCCAAAATGCATACTTTATTTTGTGCAGACTTTATAAAAGGTATAACTTCATTGGAGTAATTTTGTCAGGGGAACCATAAAACTTTGTAATATTATTCAAACTAAATACCTCAAACAATCTATTTCATCGCAAAGAATCTAGACAGGATTTTGAATGACTATTTATTAAAAGAGTTGAGATAACATAAGATTATAAGTTGTTTCAAATCGTTTCTTTGCGAACTTTAAAGGTGGTAGAGCATAACAACTTTTCACAGCTTTTGCTGCACTTCTGCGGCCGTGCTTGCCCGGGGATGTACCACCGCCCATTATAAAGTTGGCATAAAATAAAGAATGCATGACTTTTGGGGATGCCGTATGGCCATGTCTATCCTTTTCTTTACCTATTCCTATCCTCTCCAATTTCTTAATCCCGACCCCATCATATCCATTAAACCTATTATATTCGATCTCCCAGGTTCACAACGCACTCGCATCTCCCCGGATGTTGCGTTTGTCTATGGCGGGCGGGATCGCTTACCATCAGGTGAACCGTCCGCTTGTTTGTCTTCCTTTCTAAATAAAACTCGACGTTTTCGACAAAAATGGAGTTAGTAGGGTAGGTAGGTAGTTAAGGTATCGATATAATTAAAGATTGTACTTTTTGGCGCAGTCGCTGCAAACTTTTAGTGAAGCCATAATAATGTACTTTTTTATCGGATAACATTATCCAGGTACATATTATATGTACATCATGATTACGATATCCTTAACTTTAGGCAAAGTCGCGGGCATTTGCCAGTTCAACATATTTTTTAAGATCAATAAGCTCAGATGTGTTATCCATATTCATGTACTGCGTATATACAAATTATGTAAAACCGAACTTTAAGATGGTATTAGAACGGATTTACGTACTTCATACATTATGTATGTAGTTTTGTTATCTTTTGTAATTTTTATCCACGTGTTCACGAGGTTATATTTTAAGGCCGAAAGGCTTAACACGCTATCAATTTATTGTTGTATATCTCTATGATAATATTAAACTAGTCAATATGATTATTAACAAAAATAACTTTGAACATCTGTATTCACTTACGGTATGCGGAATCTGTAACTAGGTACAATAGCATCCGCATTATTTATTTCAATTGAAAATATAATATAATAAATATATCCACATATAAGATTATTTAAATAGAAAGTTTTCAAAAACCGACCTCAAACGCCTTAAAAGTATACTTTCGAAACATATCTTCTTCGTTATTTTGATTTTACTACAAACTACCGATACGATTTTTATGAAATTTTTATGGGACACTTTAGGAAGTATACTTTACGAGAAAAAAAAATAAACATCAGTTTATAAGTGGCGGAGATTAATGCGAACATTCCTAAATAATATTATTTTGATAAAAAAAATTATTGAACATATTTTTTTTTATTTCATGGGACCTTTTCGGAAGTATGTCCTATAAGATAAAAAAGGAATTTTTAAAATTGGTTGATAAATAGTGGTGATACGCGACAATATACGTAAAAAATAGAAACATCCGAATTGAGGACCCTCCTCCTTTTTGAAGTCAGCTAAAAATTTAAATCGTTCTTATATTTAACTATACTTAATGTACTCATCGTTTGTTTTTAGAACAAACACACATTTAAACGCAGACGACGTACAAAATATTCCACGAGTTAACAACGTATTTTACGTATTTACTACAAATCTTAATGTATTATAACATTCCATCACGTCGATATTCAAATATTCGCATCTTGTATGCTCGGCAAACATCGATAATTGCTTGAGTGCGTAGTTAAATCGGATTAAAACGCAAAAAGGATCGCGATGATCTCAAACGAGGTGTAGGTATTGTGTTTTTATGACTTGTAGAATCGACAAGGAAAACGAACAAAAGATATACAATCAAACCTAATGTAACACTTGAATAACAGCTGGACAATATTAGCTTTGATTCGATTAGGGGAAGCTTTTACTCCACTTCAATTTTCTAGGAAAATATTGTCATATCTGACATGGGAAAAAAATAAATTAAAAAGAACTACCCAAAGATGGCGTTGAAGATTTGATTTATGAAATTAGTAACAGTTTAAATTCTCATATCTTAACTAAGTATGCACTAGTACCCTACCCACATATTAGGAGATTAATATGGAAATAGTTCAGTGTCCGGACGCTCCTCTTTAATACTATTTACTCGAGGCCACCAATGAAATTGTTAATTTTCTAATTTCAATTTAAAATGTTGATTGATCAAGTAAAAATATCGTGAGGAAACCTGCATATCTAAGATAAGTGAATACCGCCAACCCGCACTTAGGCCGCGTGGTGGACTATGTCCTCGGTCTAGAGGAGGCCTTTGCCTAGTGGGACAATTTGAAAATAGGCTGTAACTTAACTTTTTTTTAATATATTTTATATTCCGACTATACCGTAAATAACATGACCCAAAACATACAGTGAAATATTACCATTAATTGCTTGTAGCTCAATACGATAGCATACTAATTAATCTGATTAAAGTATTTTAATAAGCATTCCTGTGCAGTTTTCCAGTTAAAAAAAAATCTTTGCAAAAAAATTATATTCATTAGGGAATCGGTATTTTTATTCACACTTTATGCCTACTACTTTGTGACTAATTAATTTACCAATAGGGATAAAACACTAAGCAAAAAATTCAAAAACCATCTTAAAACTTGTGGCTTTGTCATTTGTAAGCAGTATAACCGCCACCAGTCGACCTTAACATATAGACCTTTAGTTAACATGAGGTTTACGCTCAATAATTTTTTAAACAATCGTTGGGAACATTATAAAAAAAGGCCAAAGGCATAAGCATAAATGATTATTATTGTTTTTAGAGAAAGCAGCGAAACGACATGAAAAACGCCTTAGAAGTGAACGTTCGTGAAACAAATCTTTAAGTTATTTTCATTCAAGAAAGATATTGCCCTATATCTATATCTATATAGATATAGAGCAAAATCTTTCGTTCGGTTCGGACCTTGCGGAGATATCGACAAACATACATACGACAAGTTTATTTTCACAGAAAATTACAAAAACCGATTTAAAACGCCTTAAAAGTGTACTTTTTATTATATCTTTTCCGTTATTTTAATTTTAAAAACAAACTACTAATCCAATTTATATTAAATTTGTAGGACCATTGTAAATTGTAATTGATAAAATAATATGTTTTCAAATCATTTCCTAAGTTGTGGAGATATGTACGAATATTCCTAAATTGTGTAATTTTTATTTAAAAAATAAACTAATGCAGTTATTTTTTTTTTGGAAATTTTATGGGACTGTCTACGAAGAATGCTGTATCATATAAAAATTATTTTTTGAAATTAGTTCGTAATTACGGAGATACGCGGTTATTTTGATTTAAAAGAAAAACTGCTGAACCGATTTTTCTGAAAAAATTATGTAACTATTTCGAAAGAATACCATATAAGATAAAAAAAGAATTTTCAAAATCGGCATCATAAATGGCGGAGATATGCGCGAACATACACAAAAAAAATATAAGAATTGAGAATTTTCCACCTTTTGAAGTTGGTTAAAAACGTACAGTCGGATTGAGAATCTCCTTTTTTCGAAGTCGGTTGACAAAATAATACTGCCAATATATTTAGTATGTTCGTTATGCAGGCAGTTAATTAAACATATATAATTGGTCCATTAGGCGCGCCTTGCGAAAGTAAAAAGAAGTTGGGTTCAACAGAGTGTAAGACTTCCACATCTGTCGCGCACATGGCGGGTAAAGAATATAGGGAAGATATTCAATATGAACGCAGTACAGGTTTCGTCATATGCACAATTCGTCATATTTTAAAGAAAAGCTTTTAAAATTCCAACCCGACCGTATACCTTTTTGTGCAGCCTCAAGTCAGTGAAATTCGAAACGACTAAAATTGTGAACGTGCCTTTGCAATATTAATAAAGTCTCGGCTAGTTTGATGACAGATGTCGTTGCGTATTAAATTTTATGGCCGTTTTTTTATTTCTCTTTATTAATCATAAATGTTCAATACGGTATGCTTGACTAAGAAAGAAATGTTACTTAATTCAGAGCAAAAAAAAAATAAAGAAAATCGTATTTGTATGATGACAGGAGTAATTTAAAAAACAAAAACTTTTAACCAAAATATATCAGTCCAACCAATGCCAACTTTAATTAAAGCTGGTTGGCATTGGTTGGACTGATATATTTTGGTTAAAAGTTTTTATTTTTTAAATTACTCCTGTCATTATTATACAAATAAGATTTTCTTTATTTTTTATTAGCTAACCGACCATAATAAAGCTAGACTATAACAACGAAAATGTAACTTTAAATAAATATTAGAATTATTATTTATTCTATTATTTTAAAATTAATTTACTAACATTAATGTTCGCGCATATCTCCGCCATTTATTAACCGACTTTAAAAATTATCTTTTCTTATTATAGGGTATTCTTTCTAAATAGTCCCATTTAATTTTCTGGAAAATCGGTTTAGTACTTTTTCTTTTAAAGTATAATAACAAAATCGACTTTACGTTTTTATGCGTGTATCTAGATCATTTATGAATCAATTTAAAAAAATATATTTTTTATATGATAGAGCATTCTTTATAAATGGTTCTATAAAATTTTAAAAAGAATCAATTTTTACTTTGTTTTTTAAATAGAAATAAGAAAATTTAGAAATGTTCGCACATACATATCTCCGCAACTTATGAACTGATTAGAAAAAATATTTTTTATCCGATATAGTACACTTTCATAACAATCCTAAAAAAAATTTATTGAATTAGTAGTTTGTTTTTAATTTTTTTTAAATGTACACTTTTATGGCGTTTGAAGTCTTGTATTTTGTCTCTCTTGAAATTTGAAGATATTTAAGGTTATATTCATGTTTAAAATCAATATGTTTAGACTATGAAGTTACAAATATATTCACAAATTACCGTATATTCCCAATTAATCGATCGATTCTCGTAAATCACACGATATTATCTAAATCGCGTTAGGATGCGATATTTCATAGTGAACAACAACACGAGTCCACAATGATTTAAACAAACGTTATTAAATGAAATGACAAATGAATCTGACATCACGTTCCTTATTATCATAAATATTCAATACCAAAGATTTTATACACGACTTGGATATACATATGTGGAGCGGAACGTAGTTTAAACGATATATGTCGTAAATATACTATAGATTACTATTGCGAATTAAGCGTATGATAGACTGGGTTTAGACGACATCGTGTGGGCTTGGCTTCATTGTTTGCTTGTTACATGCACTGGTACACAACTACATATATACAAGGAAATGTATACAGTAAACCGACTAGGCTTTTCATTTAACCAATTTGGTAAAAATGGACAGGATAACATCACAGTTGTCTTACTTATAAAGCGTGCGATTTTAAAAGGTCTAAGCGTACTATTTTCCATATATTCAAGACAAAAGAGATCAAAACTTATCTGAACTTGATAGATAGTCTCACTTACGGACTATTAAGGTGCGAAGTCCCAATTATAGAGATAAACATCAAAAAAATCAGTCACACAAGTTCCTAGTAGGCATGGGCCATTTCAGCGATTTTTCACTTGCTATCCGTTATATAACGTTCTCATTGTAGGCAACGATAACGTTATGTAACCGATAGCAAGTGAAAAAACAGTGAAACGGCCCATGCCTAATACATACCATACATAAACTTACTTCCGTTTTTTTATAATATAAAATAAAAAATTAAAAAGTCCAAGGAATTTTGGTAAAGTAGAACAAAGTAAAGTAACAGTCTGTTTTATAACTGTCCCACTGCTTCTCTACACGTCCCTCACGTGTAGAGAAGCAGTGGAACAGTAGATAGGGCAGTAGTGGGACAGAAGATAGGGCAACGTCCACCATGCGGCCCAAGTGCGGATCGGCGAACTTCATATATTTTGGAAATATAATTTTTTTAGATATTCTGGTTTCCTCGCGATGTTTTCGTTCACCGAGGAGCACGTAGTAAATCAGCACATAAAATTGCAATTAGAAAATTAACAATCTCAAAGGCGCCGGCAGCACTGGAGCTCGAACTCAGGTCCGCCCCGAGTAAACAGAATTGAAGTCGAGCGCCCGGGCACTGAGCTATCAAGGCTCGTAATTATTAATTTAGTAATTTTGGTATTCCACTGTATTTGATAAGAACTATAAATGTTAAGGGTGAATTGGGATCAGCTCCTCCCAGTGTTTTTATTGTTGGTTATTATATCAGAAGCTTTGGACAAGTATTCAGCCTGTTTCGAACTACCCTAAAACACACTTTCGCCTGCATGTCGGTGACGCAAATCCGTAAGTCTTGTTCGTATAGAAAATCGCTCGAGATGCTGAAGCCTCAAAAGCTTAAGATAGAAGAACTTCGAACGCGTCTAGTTGGAGAACGCCCCAAAAGCGTCTAGCTGGAGCGAAAATGCTATTTACAGTTCAAAAAACACATATAAACTTCTCTAAATTCTTCAGTTAATTTCGGTTTTTGTTATCAAACGAAAATCGAGAGATACAGCCGATAATAAATCTCGGATTATTGCTGCGGAAACAAAATAATTAAACACTTAATTACTACTTCAAAAATCCCATGAGGTTTTATGCATTAATCATAAGCTTCTTGTGGCGACTGATAAAGCCGTCGTAAAAACGTAGCGGCGGTTTTTTATTAGTTAACTCATTATAAGCATAATAGTTAAACTGTTGCGTCATTTTACCATGAGTCTTACGAAATTAAGTTTTGAAAGCAAGAATATTTTTAAAGAAAGAAAATTTTTTCGTTCTTTTGACTAAAAAAAACTAAACTTTCTAAAAATTTTCATGAAAATCGGTATTCGACTATCGGAATTTTGGAAGCACCTATGTGTATCCTATTAGAAAAATGAGCGATTATTAATTTTTTTGGAAACTGGTTCATTAATTATCTGCACAAATATCCTAATTGAGAATTTCCACCCTTGTGATGTCGGTTAAAAAAGGGTCATATATAAATAACTAAAATATATTGATAAACCATTGAGTAAACGTAATTTAAAGCTAAAAATCGTAACGTAATTCATGTACAACATGGACGGGAGGCGGAGGAGGTCGACGGCTTCGCGCGTACCAGCTGATCACAGCCGTCGTACTTCATTAATTTATTGGAAAATTGGGGTTCAATCTGTGCCCCCAATTATTACATAAATATGATAACAACCGAGTACCGAATGCTCTCCTTTGACGTCGACGTCATCAAGTTGGGGACGATTGTGGGCTTACCAGCGCAGTTGCTAAGTCATTGGTTTCGCCATCGCGGGTTCCGGGTTTTATTCCCAAGACAAGAAAATATTTTTATGATTCCGAGTGTTTTGGGCAATACTTGCGACCCAATACTCTAATATTACAGTCAATGCTAAGTATATTTTAGAAAAAAGGTTATCCTTTTCAAATGGCTCTCGTGGTCGAAATTCAATCTGAAGGACATAATTGTTAATTTTGTTAAAAGTGGTAATTTTTAAGTTTTATGATAGTGCCATTTCTATAAGGAAACTCAGACATTGCTTAAGATGATTTTATGACTTGATGAGATCATAAATAATCTCTTTTATTTTTGCTCTCTTACAACTTTACTGTCCTGTACAGAAAAGTGGCCCGTTATAAATCTTATAATCTCATAGTTGATAGTGTTATAAAATTTATTGTAAACCCCAAAAAATTGATAGAAAATTTATTAACTCAATTAACAGATATTCCGCCAGTATGATGTCAAGCGAATTTTTTTATTGGATTCATGTTGTGACCATCAGTTTCTGTGTAGAAATTTCCTACTGTTTAAATAACAATGTCAAATT